>PVJC01000181.1:82584-102967 GCA_004026665.1 Murina feae
GTAACAATCATAGAATCCTCCGGAGCTGAAGGAAAGAGCAGCTCCGGCCTAACCAGTAAAAGTAACAATTGTTTCATTATAGACGCTGCGAGGTGAAGCAGAGGAGGCTTCGTTAGTAGTTAGAAGGCCGCCTTAAAGGAACAGTGTATCAATTACCCCAGGCCTTCAAGGAACAGTATCAATTATAGGAGAAAAAACTGCAGAAAACTGCGTCCAGCCAGCCTTGCTGGGATGTTGGGTCAATGGGAGCTGTGGGCAGCCTTAAAGCCCCTCACCCAGGTTGGTCAGGCACGCCAGCAGGTGGGCATCCCCCGAGGGCTCCCAGACTGCGAGAGGGCACAGGCCGGGCTGAGGGACCTCCCAGTGCACAGAGAGGCTGCAGGGCGGGACAGCGCAGGACCCAGGACCCGTGAGTGGGAAAGAGGAGGCAGGGTTGGAGGGCACTGGGAAGCGGGTAAGAGGCAGCAGGGGGGGGGGTCTCAGCCTGCTTGGCGGCTGCCCAGGCCCTTTGAGGGGCATCGTGGAGCGGGAAAGCAAGGCTGCAGGGGCCGGGGTCCTGCTTGGCAGCTCCCCAGACCCCTTGGCAGCACCAGGAAGGGGGAAAGGAAGGCAGCAGGGGACGGGTGAGTGGGAAAGAGTTGGCGGCCTGCTTGGCGGCTTCCCAGGTCCCTTCCAAGGATCAGGGAGCAGGAAAAGGCTGGCCTGACCACGAGGCGGGGTTTTCCCTGCTTTCTGGTGGCTGGAGGAAGATGGGCAGTAGGCAAGCTTGAGAGGCAGGCTGCACCCAGCCCTGGCCACGCTCAAAAAAGAGAACAACATGCTGGGGAGGGCAAGAGTCTGAGAGATCAACATAGAGGGGGTGCCTGTCCAAGCCTCCACGGTGTGCCTGGGGCAGGCCCCCGGCAGGTAGACACACACAGGAGGACTGCTCTGAGCCTCAGATGCGGCTGGGGGCAGGTCCCCAGTGGTGACACACACACACACACACACACACACACACACACACACACACACACAGAAGGCGCCTGGCAGACTGGGGCCATCATAGGACATCCACTGAGGGGTCCCAGACTGTGAGAGGGCACAGTCCAGGCTGAGGGACTCCCTCCACCCCGAGTGCACAAATTTTTGTGCACCGGGCCCCTAGTGTATTATAATTGTAGCTGGTCTCCAATATTTTGTTTCTGCTCCTATACTATGTCTTGTATTTTGAATTAATTAAGCCTCTTTTCTTTTTTTGTTTATTACATTTAATGATACATTAATGTTTGTGATTATGTGTGTGTTTAATATACAGATAATTCTGTTGTTTTGTATAACTAAACTTTCAATTTGAGTGTTGATGACGGGTTACAGAGAAAGTCTCATATATGTGTATTTAACTCAAAAGATAATGCTGTTGTACCATAATCAGAAAAAAATTCTGTTTTTTGTGTTGGTGATAGATTACAAAGACTGTTCCCCACTCCCCTTATAAATGAAATAAAATAATCTATGAACAATCTATAGGTAAACCATTTATTTATGACTCAAATATTTTTAGTTTCCTCATGCTGCCATCACAAATTACCAGGAATTGAGTGCCCTAAAACAGCCTATATCCTCACATTTCTAGCAGCAAGCAGTTTGAAATTAAGATATCTGCAGGGTATTCCTCTGAAGGCTCTGGGGAAGAGTCTTTTATTGACTCTTCCTAGCTTCTTTTTGTTGCCCTTAACCCTTGGCTTTTAGCCACATCAGTTCAATCTCTGCCTCTGTTGACAAATGACCTTCTCCCTGTGTGCCAGTGTCTGAATCTCTCTTACTTTTCTTATAGACACCAGACATTGGATTGAAGTCTCACTCTAATTCCCTATGGCCTCATCTTAACTAATTATCTATACAAATACTGTATTTTCAAATACTTTTACATCAGGGCATAATGTTTTGGGGCGTGGGGTGGGAGAGGGCTGCATTATTCAACCTAGTACAGTACCCTTTTGGTGATGTAACTTGCTTATTTAGTACTGGCTTCTCACTGATCTAGGTAATACATTTTTTCAACTGATATGTTTTCTAAGGTTTGACTTATACTAATTTAAAACAAGGACTATGCAACATAGGCAGTAATTTATATACAGTGATGAAGGGGTAACTTTTAACTGGCTCTTAATTTGTTTTGTTTTTTTTTCTAATGCTGAAAAGCTACTTGAGTTTGTCAGTAAAAAAACAAGTTCATATTAACTGGCTTATAATATTTGAACATCATGTAAAGGCTGTTTTTGACTATGAGAATTTTTTTCTTATAATGAATACTTGATGTCAAGTATTTTAAGAAGTTTATATGTGGCATTTTAGTCCAATTTAACTATTTTTTTTGTCGTCTGTGCTAGGGGACCTATAAACATTTTCCTGTTTGTGTGTTGGTCTAATAAAACTATCATTTTAAGTCCAAAATAATAAAGATGCAATGGCATGAAATGAGATAAGATTTCCATGGAGATTGGTTTAATTTATTATATGATGAGAGTAAACACAGAATCTATTTATAGAGAATAAATGTACATTATATATGTAAATGGTTTCATAGATCTCATTCATATAAATTTGTTCAACAATATAGTTTATTGTATTTTCACTGAATTCTTTTAAGAACTTAGATTTGCAATTGCTAGAATATTTTTCAAATAGAAAAGAAATACCTCTGAAGTTTTACATTATTTGAAAATATATTTCCCTATATAAATAGCTCTGTACCATATTAAGCAAAAAACTTAGTCAATTAAAATAACAGTAAATAAAAATCCAAAATCATGCTATATTCATGTTATTTCTACCTTTGAAGTTTATTTCTAAAGATCCTGGAAAATAACATGTCCTTTCTGATGATGAAATTTGCAAATATTAACAATAAAAATTATCCTGAGATTTATGCTACTCTAAAATTTGCTCTATCTTGGCTACCAGTATTTACCCCCTAATGTAACTTCTTATAAAATGTGCATTAGTACTTCTTCTCCAAGAAGCAGATGCCCAAATGAGATCAGATATGCAAAGGATATATTGAGGAAAGTGATGATGAAGAATACAGAAAAATAAGCAGGAGAAATCTCAGGCCATAATGCACGTCTGGCATATGAAGGAAAGTGGAAAGGGAAGAGGCTTCAATAGGAAGAGTCTCAGATGACAGGGATGTTCTCAGAAAATGTGGGCCTGGGAAATGGTGAGTTCATGATTCAAAGTCACCTGCCAGAGGAACCCTACTTCCCATAGGAATGGCCCAGCACCACTCTCCTGTCCCACTCAGCCGTTAGCTGGGAAGTGGCCTGGAGAAGGATGGCTTTGACGCATATGTGATGGTGGATCTAGAGGAGCAGCAGCTGAAACTGCTTGTCACCTATGTAACCCCAAAGCTAATCAGTTCCCCAAAAATATTACAGAGGAGTACTTCCTCTTCTACCCCATAGTAGAATCTGTCTGATTCCTCTGAAATGATATTTTAACTGCCTGGCTTTGGTAAAGATTTTGGAGAGTAAGCATTGCTTCTTTATTTCATAGGTTGACATTTTTTAGTTATAAAGTACTGAACTCCCCGGATTTCTGGAAAGAATTCAAATAATTTCTGATTACTTAAGATTTATCTTTATTATTATTTGAACTTAGGGTTCAACTCTTTTCTTCCTTCCTCCTATGCTGATCCTTGTATTTCCCATCTTCCTGTCCTTCTGCTTAGCTCCAGAGTTCTTTCTTTAATTCTAGTAAATATGAATAGATTTATTGGGCATGGAAAATTATTATAAGATAAGATGCTCTCTGCTTCTTCTATATTTAAGCATTATAGAATACTTCTACATCGAAACACTAACACCTTAAAAAGTGATTGTACAAATAAAATACATACAACTTTCTTCAGGTTAATAGTTATTTTTTTTCTCAAATAAGTAATCTTTGTTATAATGTAAATTATTGTACTGATATTTAAAGATTACTGTATTTAATACACTTTTCATTATGTTTTAATTACCATAAGATTATTTTATGATATGCTCAAAAGGAGGAAGAAGTAGGATTAATTTCGTAAACTTTTACACTAAAATAATTAAGTATGTAATTTTCAATGTGAAATACTTTTCTTTTTACCTAGTTTGAAAACATGGCTGAAGTGTAATTTATTTATAGTAGAATAATTTCTAACTATCAGTGGAAATTTTCTCACATTCAATAAAACAATAATTTTAATTAATTTGCAACAAATTTTGTACTGGGCTGACTATGCATACTTTTCTATACAGTAAAAATTAGAAACTTCATCTTAGAAAATGTTTTATCTAAAGCTAAAAGACAATATTGGTTTTATACTTGTCAGATTTTTAAAATTCTTTTCAATATTTTAGATGAATATTCATAATCTTGCTCCAAGTTTGTCTGTATTCAAATCAGTTCAATCAACATTTTTCTATTATTATCTCTCTTTTTTTTTAGATATATTTTTGTTGATTTCAGAGAGGAAGGGAGAGGGAGAGAGGGATAAAAACATCCATGATGAGAGAGACTCACTGATCTGCTGCCTCCTGCATGCTCCCTACCCACAACCCCGGCATGTGCCCTTACGGGGAATCAAACCGTGACCTCATGGTTCATAGGTCTCTATGCTCAAACACTGAACCACACTGACTGGGCATTATTATCGCTTGTTGATACTGTATTGACTCTTCTCAAGTTTCTAAATTCAAATCATAGCGCTAACAGCTAATAGCTATGCAAAATGTAATTTTTTATATTTTTGTATATATTAGTTGTAATAATATCTATTTATGTTAGTATGACAAAGACTATTAAATCTACCCAAATTCTATTTCCAATTGAGTTAGAATAAGATCACATTTAATTTTAGCATAAAAAACTCCAATTACCTTTGCAGCTATTTATGACTGAGTATAATCTGTCTATTGCAGTGTAGGGAAACAAATGTGTATACAATTTAGGATGGTTTCTTTAGGTATACCTTGTGTCTTTTCTTTCTGATTGATTGAAATGTCAATGTGAAGGCTAGAACACTGAGCTTGACCTTGGGGAGTTTGGAGACTATGACAATGCGGAGCAAAAAGATAGAAAGTTATATCCCCAAGGAAGTTGTGGAGCACAGCTTAAATACGAGCTCAGAATTTATTTTTTTCTCCCAATAAATACTAGTGAATGAAAAGCAAATATATTTTATTCTCACATTTTCTTCATCTTCTGTTTGTCAATCTGTCTTAATTATCTTTACTAGAATTAATATAGGTTAAAAGTATAGACTTGGAACCAAACTCCTAATATTGAACTTTGCTTATAACATTTAATAGCTAGGTAAACTTGGGCAAAATATTTTATCTATTTGTCTCAATTTCCCTTTGGAAAAATAGAGATGAAAATGCTAGCTATTTCATTGGGCTTATGTAAACACTTAAAATGTTGCTTTGCACATATTAATTGACTTCATCTTTCTGCTTCTTCTTCTTCTTCTTCTTCTTCTTCTTCTTCTTCTTCTTCTTCTTCTTCTTCCTTTCCTTTTCCAAATATCTTGTCATGAAAATGATGGCAATTCAAATATGAAGAATTCATACATAAAATAAATTTTAATAATTTTCATTACTTTGGAAATTTCTAGTTATTTATTTAATCATTCAGGAACACTTATGAAAAACTTAATCTATAATACATTTATTAACATATAATGAAATTAGAAAAATAATTACCTTATACTATTATGTACTTTGTTTTGTAAAGAAAATAAATTAGTATGTTCTAAATTTTTTGCAATGAGCATATATGCAACAAAACATTAAAGGATTATAATTATGTTTTTTAAATTAACTTTTATTTAATTACATAGACATTCATGTTTTGAATAGGCTTTTAAATTCCTTTCAGGTTTTTTTTTTTTTTTTTTTTTTTTTTTTTTTTTTTTTTTTTTTTTTTTTTTTTTTTTTTTTTTTTTTTTTTTTTTTTTTTTTTTTTTTTTTTTTTTTTTTTTTTTTTTTTTTTTTTGCCTTAATACATTTTGGCCAGGAATAAGCTAATAGGTTATATATTGAAATTTAAAATAGCTTCAGAAAAAGTAAAGGGGCAATATTATGCATTTTTTTTAAAAAAATGTAGGGCTCTAGCCAGTTTGGCTCAGTGGATAGAGTGTCAGCCTAAATTAAAGGGTCCCAGGTCCCATTCCAGTCAAGGACATGTACCTGGCTTACAGACTCGATTGCTGGCCCTGGTCAGGGCTCATGGGGGAGGCAATCAATCAATGTGTCTCTCTCACATTGATGTTTCTCTCTTTGTCTCTCCACCTCCTTTCCACTCTCTCTAAAAATCAATGGAAAAATGTCCACGAATGAGGATTAGCAAAAACAAAAACAAAAACAAAAAGGAACTGGAAAAAAAAAAGTAGAACTTTTTATTTAATCTAATCATAGCCTGTTTGGTTCTCCTGTCTGTTTGATAAGGCACAGAGCACAATTCTATTAGAGATGTTACTTCTTTACTCTTTCCCTTAAGAACATGTTGCTTATCACACATCTCATCTCAACAGCCCTATTCTGGCAAGCTATCATGAGATGTTTCCTTGTTTCTGTTTTAATTTATGTATTAGACCTCCAAAATAGGCACACTTGTTTTTATTTTTTATTTTATTAAAAAAAAAACATTTTTATTGACTCAGAGAGGAAGGAGAGGGAGAGATAGAAACATCAATGATGAGAGACAATCATTGATCAGCTGCCTCCTTCATGCCCTCCACTGGGGATCAAACCTACAACCCAGGCATGTGCCCCCAACCTGAACTGAACCAAGGACCAGGACCCCTCAATCCACAGGCCCATGCTCTACCCACTGAGGGAACCACTCAGGTGACTTGTTTATATTTTTATAACTAAAGGCCTGGTGCATGAAAATCCATGCACTCGGTTAGCGGGGAGGCGGTGGGGGGGGGGGTTCCTTCAGCCCGGCCTGCACCCTCTCACAATCTGGTACCCCTCGGGTAGGTTCCCTAGGCCTGGCCTGAAATCGGGGCTTTCCCCAATCCCACCCCCACTGCTGCCCCTGCTTGCCTTTTGTGCAGCGCTGCTCCCCCTTCCCCTGCCACCAGCTGCCTTCCTCTGTGGGTACAGGCATGGGGTGTGATCCCTTGGCTGGCCTGGGCCTCCCTCTGTGGGGTGATCAGTGGCAGGGTCCCCAGATCAATCACCCAGCAGAAAGAGGCCCACCCACCAGCTGTAGTGCCTGGGCCTCCCACCCCTCCCTTTTTTTTAAGTAAGAGTAATGTTTACTGAGTGATACAGAACTGAATACTATGAAGGGTTTACCAGGATGGAAATGCACTGCACCCCTGCCCCTCCACCACCAACACCCAGAGACTACAGTACTTAGAAGTTGCATGCAGTGGCCATAACTGCTGAGCATCTGTTTGTAACAAACAAATCAGAGCATATTTATACTGTATCACATTGCGTGATTATAGAAATCTATTTATATATTGCTTGTATAAAATCCTTTTTCTGTAAAAAATATTAAAAAAAGAAAATATAAAAACCATGTGCAGTTGAAAGCTCTGCCAGGACAGCCAGTCTGTAAACATGCAGTGGGTATGTGCTTTGGAAGGGCGCCCACAGCAACTCCAGCAGGACCCGCGACGGTGTGCCTCAGCTGCCACTCTGGGCAGAACTGAGCTGGACCACCACGGGGGGGTGGGTACAGCAGGGCCTGGCACTGTGCCCTTCTCCAGCCTTGCATCAGGGTCAGAGTCAGGGTCAGGGTCAGGGCTGGGGGCAGGCAGATTTTGGTTTCACTCTGAGTTCCATCCTCAGCCTAATTTTGATGGCAACTCATGGCTTTTCCTGGCTGCTCGGAGGTCCTTGGGTGGGTGCCTTGGTGGAGAGGCCGGAGAAGTGCCCACAGCTGCCTAGTTGGGCTTCTCTCCGGCCCAGAGCCTCTGTCCTGCCTTCTGCAAGCCTGGCCCCAGGCAGAACAGGCCCCCCTCAGGACTACTTTGGTCTCAGAGCTTGGTCCTGGGTTTCATCAGCCTGAGTTTCTTCCCCTGGAGTGGCTGATCTGAGTTACACAAAAAAGGCTGGCCGATGCTGGCTGTGCTGAGCCTCATTGAAGAGTTTTTTCATGCAGCAAGGAAGAGCCCTATGAGACCCTCCTCCTCCTCCCTCACCCAATCTCCTCCTTTTCCTTCTCTTCCTCCTCGCAGCCCACGGTCACTTCTTCTCCAGTTGCTCTGGTCGTGAGTTGCCTTCTGAGTCCGAGGTCTTAATGCTGTCGATCCTGACGATGCAGGTGGGGCGATGCTGGTTGAACGTCAGGATGAGCTGTTGCCCCTCCTGCTTCAGCTCCTCCATCTGGATTTTCAGGCCCAATTCATGAGCTCCAGCCACTCAGATTCCCGCTGCAGAAACTCCGTCTGCTCCTTCTTCTTGTTCCAGCATCGGACTGCCACCACTTTGTTCTTTTCCCGGAGCCTTTTCCTCCGCTCCTCTTCCTCGGCTAGCTCACTTTTCACAGGTTGAGACCTCTTGCCCAGTTTCACCTCCAGGAAGTGCAAAGCGATGATCGATCATGGCCCCAGTGTTGTGGATGTCAGTGTATTTCAACTCCTCTGCAGTCAGGGCCAATCTGGGGTGTCTGGTCAGGGGGCCGAGCCCTGGCAGAGAGCACCCAGTCATGAAGAGTCTGGGATCTGCCCAGACATCATAGCAGGAAGAGTGGCAGTCCAACTCAGCAGAAGCTGTGAGCAGAGGCCAGCAGGGGCCTGGGCCAGGCTGCAGGTGCCATTCCTGTTCAGGAGATGCCATGGTGCCAATCCCACCCTGCAGCATCCACCTCCACCAGTGCCTCCTGTTGCAGCCACTGAGCATCCCTCCTGAAGGCTGTGGCGGTGGCCTGGGTCTCCCTCTTTGAGGCAATCAATCTCTCCAACCACTCTGCCTGCCTGCCTGACTGCCCCTAACTACTTATTGCGGAGCAGTGCCAGCCCAGACGAGGGGTTGTGGTGGTTTTGGTCTCTGGTCATTCTGCCATTTTGGTCACTGGGTTTTTATTATATAGGATAGATTATCTTTACAATAAAACATAAATATAAATCATCTACTCTAATCTAATATCTAATATAATAAAAGAGTAATATGCAAATTAACCATTACCCGAGACACCTAAGCCACACCTACCAGCCAATCAGAGCGGCTGTATGCAAATTAACCCAGCCAAGATGGAGGCCAGCAGCCATGGAGCTAGAGCAAACCAGAGGCTTCTGTTGCAACTGCCTGCCTAGGCTGGCTGAGCCTCTGCTCACAACCACGCCCACCAGCCAATCAGAGCAGCTGTATGCAAATTAACCCAGCCAAGATGGAGGCTGGCAGGGCGGCTCTGCACTGGGAGCCTCTGTGGCCAGCATAGCTGTGCCAGGTGTGTCAGCTCAGTGGGGGGAGGGGGGGGTCCGGCCTGGGGCCTCCTTGGGGCATCCAGGAGCGCCTGTCCCTGGTCCACTGCCTGGCTCCGCCCCCTGGGGGCCTCCCAGGGGCATGCGAGAGCACAGGGGCCTCTGCCGGGTGTGCACGAGCAGCCGTCCTGGGTCTGCTGCCTGGCTCTGCCCTGGGGGCCTCCGCAGGGTGTCCAGGAACACCTGTCCAGGGGCCGCTACCTTCATCCGTCCCCCAGGGGCCTCCACAGGGTGTGCAGAAGCATCTGCTGCACAGTGCGGAGAATCCAAAGCCAGTTCGTTGCCCAGCTCCACCCCGGGTGTGTTCGCTCAGCAGCAGGGCACCACCGAGGGATCCTGCACCAGTGTCGGCCCCTGGCTTGCCACCCAGCTCTGCGCCAGATGTGTCCCCTCAGCGGTGGGGGCCCACCAGGCGTGTGTGATCATGGGCCCTCCAGTGGGAAACGTCCAGGCCTGCACTCACCAGCCCTCCCACTCCCCAGTGCACGAACCCTGAAGGGGCTATGGGCAGCCTGAAAATGGCCCTCAGCCCCTCACCCAGGCTGGCCAGGCATGCCAGCAGGTGGACATCTCCCTCGAGGTGTCCCAGACTGCAAGAGGCCACAGGCTGGGCTGAGGGACCTCCACCTCCTTAGTGCACAAATTTTTGTGCACCGGGCCCCTAGTAAAAGCATAATATTGAAATTAACCGTTTCTCTGGGATGCCTAAGCCACTCCCATCAGACAAAGCCACACCCACCAGCCTATCAGAGCAGCTGTATGCAAATTAATCCAGCCAAGATGGAGGCCGACAGCTACGGAGAGAGCAGCAGCAGGTGAGGCATGAGCAGCGGCGGGCAGCAGTGCCAGCAGGGCGGGTGGTGGTGGGTGTGGCATGGGCAGTGGTGGTGGCAGCGGGAGCGGTGGGGTCCGAGGTGCGCAGGGATCTGGCCTGCAGGGCGGGCTGACCCCACACCCCAGCGGCTGCAAGACCCCCATTGGCTAGCGCTGCTGCTTCTGGGGAAGGTGACACGCCAGGACCTGGCCTGCGAGGGAGGGCAGTTATGAGGGATCCAGGCCAGCAGGGGAGGGCAGTTGGAGATATCCAGGCCTGAAGGGGAGGATAGTTGGGGGGGACCAGGCTGGCAGAGGAGGGCTGTTTGTGGGGATCCAGGCCTGCAGGGGAGGACAGTTGGGAGGGACCCAAGCTGTGGTGAGGGAAGTTGGGATGGACCCAGGCCTGCAGGTGAGGGCAATTGGTGGGGGGAACCAGGCTGGCCAGGTTGGACAGTTAGGAGTGACCAGGCTGGCAGAGGAGGGCTGTTGGTGGGGACCCAGGCCTGCAGGGGAGGACAGTTGTGGGGGATCCAGGCATGCAGGAGAAGACAGTTGGGGGGACCCAGGCCTGTAGGTGAGGGTAGTTGTGGGGGACTCAAGACTGCAGGGGAGTACAGTTGGCGGGGACCATCCTGGCATGGGGAGGGCAGTTAGGGGCAATTAGGCCAGCACAAGAGCAGTTAGGTGTTTATCAGGCTAGCAGAGGAGTGGTTAGGGATAATCGGCAAGTGAGAAGTTGGGACCCAGCAGTCCTGGATTATGAAATGGACGTCCAACTGCCTGTTTAGGCCCAATCCCACCAGTGGGATTGGGCCTAAATGGGCAGTCAGACATCCCTCAAGGGGTCCCTGATTGGAAAGGGTGCAGGTTGGTCTGAGGGACACCACCCCCACCCCCACCCCCACTCTGTGCACGAATTTTGTGTACCGGGCCTCTATATAAATAATAAGTAGTTGAAATAATATACATTATTAAAATAATTCTAGATTTTCTAAGCTATTATAAAACACTTAGATTTGTTTTCTCATGTTATGGAGAGAAACCAAGTGTGTTCAGACTTACCTAAAAGCACAAATCATTTTTTGATGTATACATTTTTATTGTAATGCATATGATCACAAAAAGAATAACTAAGATAAAAGAAAGGAAAAATGTTTGCCAGTATGAGCTTATTTTCCTAATATGCTTTAAAAGTGGTCCAAAAATGTCTTATTGGCAATCTATGGCAGCATTCATGAAGAAAAGGAAAAGTCATATTAAACCGATGTCTAAAGATGCAAAAGAAAGCAAGTAAGGCTGGGTGCTGTACGTGTTCCTGTGTAAGCTCATCTGTTTTTTCTCTTTTTCTCTCATTATAAAACTAAAGTTTGAAAACATATTCTTCCTTTGGGTTCCTAAACGTAACAGAGGAAATAACAGATGGGACTATGAATAAATCAACTACTTAATGGAACCTTCAAAAGAAAAGGAAAATAAACACATTCAATATTTACGCTACAAAAATTGGGTATTAAAGTAGAATCAGATTCTTCTTGCTTTCCTTTAAACTATTTCCCAAAGAGGAAATACATGAAAACTAATTAAAATTATTAAATCTAAGACCAATAGGAAACGAATGCCAGAAACTGAGATAGATATCAACTAAATATAAATTGCATTCATAAAAAACCATCAGTGGCAGAACTTTTTATCACCTCAAGAAACAAATGCGGTCCCACATGGCTGAAAAAATATGGGCTCATATTTTTCCTACCATTTACCCCTAACTCAGTGAAATAGAGATTGTGCCAAATAAAAAATTTGGAAGCTATCTTTCTCCTCTTTCTTGCTGCTACTTTTTAAAAGTAAACATCAGTCCAAAGTGTTTTTTTACTCTTGAATCCGCAATACGACTTCTACAAATTTTCAGAATGCGCAATTCTTATATACTAAGATGGCAGGAAATATCAAGTGTTGGGTGACATTGAACTGTAGGAAATGTACAATTTTAATAAAATGCTGCTGAACACTAAGATGCAGGAAATGTCTGGATAGAAAAGTGTGCTCAGGAATATACAACTTCACCTGGTCTCTTTTTCACTGTCTGAAACTCTATCTAGCAGGGAAAGGAGATGATTGTACTTGATACAACAGACACTGTCAAAATTGCACTGCCTGTGACACTGCTTTCCATGACTATTTCTGAGTACTTCAACCTTACCTAAGAGAAGGAAATGAAAAACGAAACAAACAAGTCTCATGAACTTTGTCATTTGACAGGCATGTGATTTGACTACACTTCTGGATAATAATAATAATAATAATAATAATAATAATAATAATAAATGATAATAGATAAAGAGAAGTCAAAAGGTGTATGATAGAATATAATAGAATATAGGTAGCAAAAGTTCTAAAAGAAACAGGAAGACTTAGCAAGGTTGTAGATCCAAAGGAGACAGGACACCGGTGCATGGACACATTAAGTGAGTGTTCCTACATGAATTGTGTCAGGATAACCAACTATTGTAGAGATGGAAAGTAAACAATGAATGTAGAAAATGTCTTAGCAAATGTAGAAAATAAGAAAAACAGTGAAATTGTAGGTCAGTTGAATCAATCCTGGGTGACTGGGAGAAAAATGCTGCCAAATATCCAAAAGTGACTATCAACAAGATGTCTGAGGGGAAAATTAGTTTTATAATAAAAATATTGAGTAGTAGCTGACATAATTTCTATAGTAAATATTGGATACAAGTCTATTGTTATCTGATTTAAAGAGAGCATTGTTAAACCAATAGTGATTTCTTGGCTAGATTTATTTAATGAACTTTGACAGTATCATGTTAGAAGAATAAGAAAAAAAACATAATGTTTTAGTCTCTTCTATAATCTGTAAGAAGGTAACCACTTAGAGAAAGAAGTAAACGTTCATAAGAGAAAAAGGTTGATGCCAACAGTAAAAAATGTAAGAACAGATAATTTGTCATAAAAAAAAGCGTGGGGACTGATTTATCAGATATTTCCCTTCATCATCACTTACGCAAAAGCAAAACAGAATGCAAAATATCAAGTTCTTACTAAATATAAAAATTAATTTTCTGTGGTTGAAAAATAAAGTTCCCATACAATTTTAGCTAATGGAAATTAAGTCCTTAAATATGTTTAAAACATCTTCTAATATTTTGCACACAATTTTATTTGTTTAGAGTGTAGATTCTTCTGCTAAAACATAGTATATCAACCTAATTGTATATTACAATCTAAGTCTAATATTTCACTACCAATTAATTAGAATATCATGAAATATACGTTTCTGTTATTTTTTCACATAGGTTTTATGAATCAAGTGTACTATTTTTTCCCAACTTATATGTGCAACAATTAAATTATTAGTATAAATCTGAATTGTTTTATCCTTTTACAATTTACATATTTTTTCAAATGAGCAGTTAAAGTTTTTTGTAATCATTTTTCTTAGTTAAACAATGGTAATAGATAAGAGAAGTTCTTTATTCAAAAATTATATATTTTTCAGAATTAATTTTGTGTACAAATACAAGAATCATTCATAAATTTGATGACATATTTTATAGTTTTTTTGAAACTGTGAAAATATATTAGATCAACTTCAAGAAGAAAAGTATTCCTGGATTTCAATATGTTGTCTGTTGTAAACAGATTCTCCATTATCATTATATTTTGCATATTCTCTGCAAATCTTTAAAAGTATCAGGAGACTATGATTAGAAACACAGCACTTCTGATTGTATATTTACATTTTAAAACAGAGAATGATGGAGTTGTTGATTATTAAGTAAACATAGGTATGATATTTAAGTAATGCTTGATTTAAGTTTTAGTTTATTGTTTAAAATATTACATATAGTATTCCATATGTCTCCTTTTTTCCCCATTGACCTCCCATGGCCAACCCCTGACCCCCACCCCTGGCACATGCCCTGGTTTTTTAATTTATAAAATCTACCCCATCATAGTAACTTTTCACAAAAATATTTGCTGTTTAGATGATTAACATTTCAATTGCACACATAAAACCAAGATTTTAATGCATTGAATCAAGAAATAAAGTAATAAGCTACTTCACTGGGACAAAATATTTTTTATATAAGTGGCATAAGTATAAAATTATTTTATAACTTTTCATAAAAATAAGGAACTTTAATGGGAATATATTTTAAATTGTCATTATTTCTGAGTAGAAATAGTTTTTCTGCTGTAATAATCCTATATAACAAAAGCCTAGGTGGTATCACGCCCTCCTGCAATGCCCTTGCATGACATCATCACAAGATGGCCACACTCACATCATCACAAGATGGCCAGCAGTGGAGGGCAGTTGTGGGCAATCTGGCCAGCAGGACAGGGCAGTTGGGGGAGACCAGGCCTGCAGGGGAGGGCATTTTGGAGGAACCAGACCTTAGGAGAGGGCAGTTGAAGGTGACCAGGCTGGCAGGGGTGGGCCTTTGGGGGCAAACAGGCCAGAAAGGGAGGGCAGTTGGGGACAATCAGACTAATGTAAAGATGAAAAAGCTGAAGAATAAAGAAAACGATCACTTGTTAATATAATATTATCTTAACTAACCAAATGGAGAGACTAAGTTGGAGATACTAAAGACATACTGAAGTGTCTTTATCTCTTTCTTCTATTTTTTCTTAATTTGCCTCACTTTATACAATTATTATTTCAATACCTTATATACCTTATATAATTTACTTGCTATTTGGGAATACTGTTTATCTGTATCCTTTTTCTTTATTAGCTTTAAATATTTTTTTAAATTAAAGTTGGTATATAATAGTATATTAGTTTCAAATGTACCACACAGTAATTAGACATTATATACTTGCTAAGTTATCACCACAATAAAGCTAGTAGCCATCTGACACCATACATAATTATTAAAATACTTGTGGTCCAGTGCATGAAATTTGTGCACATTAAAAGGGAATTAATTAGAGGAAATATTTTAATATTGCTGTTTTATTTCCATCTCTCCATCCCATTCTCTCCCAGTCTCCGTCTCTCTTTGTTTTTCTCAGCAGTCTTCCAGGCCTCCCTGCCTCCCTCTCTCTCTCTTCCTCTTTCTTGGCTGGGATGGGGCAGGACTTGTGAGGGAAGCTCCACCCTCTGCCTGTTTGGGGTCTCATTCTGAGAGAGGCTCCAAGAGTGAGCTGGGAGAGAGGGAAAGAAAGGGAGAAAAGGCTGTGAGCTGGTGGGCGCTGTGTGTGTCTGTGCATATATGGTTGTGAGTGAGTGTGAGTGGTGGGCACTGTCTCTCCTGGTGCCCACGCAGAGAAGCCTGTGCTGTTGGCACCATGGTGACCCAGGACTCACTGCTACCATGGTGCGAAGAGGAAGAGGGACTTGGGACACCTTTGGGAGGCAGTTTGAAGATACTGGGATTCTCCAGAGGGGAAGTCACCCTTCTCCATCCTTGCCTGTGGCTTTGCCTCCCCTGCTCACTTCTGAGCATGACACGTGAGTTTAGGAGGGGTTGGTTGGTGAAACATTTCAGTTCCTGGCCCCCACAGGCCTCCCTTCCATTCAGGCTTCTTCAGGCCCAGTCTGTTTTGTTTCCATCTCTCCAACCCAGTGTCTCCAAGTCTCTGTCTCCTTTGATTTTCTCAACCGTCCTCCAAGCCTCCCTGCCTCCCTCTCTCCCTCTTCCTCTTTCCCAGATCCACCCTCTGCCCACCCTGAGGCCTCATTCTGAGAAAGACTCTGAGAGCAAGCTGGGAGGGAGGGAAAGAAAGGGAGAAAAGGCTGTGAGCTGGTGGGCGCTGTATGTGTCTGTGTGTGTGTGGTTGTGAGTGAGCGTGGTGCTGGCCCCACCTCCCTCCATCCTGTCTCCGCTGCCACAAGTCCCCACCCACCAGAGCCAGTTGCGTGCACAGACTGGCCATTAGGTTGAGCCTTCACTCATTTTGGATGTGATGGACTCTAGCTCCTTATATAGATTATCGACAATATTCCCTATCTTGCATTTTACATTCCTGTGACTATTCTGTAGCTACCCATTGCCTCTTCTTAATCCCTTTTCTTTTTACACCCATCCCCTAAATCTCTCTTCCATCTTAAAGAAGACTCTTTAACCTTTTTTGTAATACTGGGTTGGTGGTGATGAATTCTTTAGCTTTTTCTTGTCTGGGAAGCACTTTTTTGGTCCCTCTATTCTACTAGTAAATTATAGCTTTGCTGGATAGAATAATCTTGGTTGTAGGCCCTTACTTTTCATCACTTTGAATATTTTTACCAATCCCTTCTGATCTGCCAGGAAATCAGCTGAGAGTCTTATGGGAGCACCCTTGCAGATAACTAACTGCTTTTCTCTTGATCCTTTTAATGTTCTTTTTTGGTCTTTATCATTTAGTATTTTAATTATTATGTGCAGGTCTCTTTGGGTTAATCTTGTTTGCGACTCTCTTTGCTTCATGGACTTGTATATTGATTTCCTTCATCATATTAGGAAAGTTTTCTATTTTTTTTCACATAAGTTTTAATTTCTTTGCTCTCTCTCTCTTCTCCTGGCACCCACATGAAGTTGTCCCAGAGACTCCTTAGACTATTCTCATTTTTATTTTATTTTTTATTCCTTTTCCTCATTGTGGTTCTAATTGGGTGTTTTCTGCTCCCTTATCTTCCCAATCTCTGATTTGATCCTCTGCTTCCTTTACTTCACTCTAGAGTTACTGTAATATAGTCTCCACTTACATAGTATACTCTTCATTTTTAACTTGTTCTTTTTATGTTTTATAGTTGTTTTTATGTTTCCTATCATCCTATATTTATGTTTTAAGTTTATCTACTCTATCCCTAAGCTCACTGAGCATCCTTATAAGCAATATTTTGAATTCTGCATTTGGTAAGTTGTTTCCATTTTTCTGGAATTTTGTTCTATTTTCTATTTGGGATGTGCTTCTTTATCTCCTCATTTTGGCATCCTCTCTGTGATGGTTTCTATGTATTAGGTAGATCTTCTACATCTCCTGGGCTTGGTAGCGTGGCCTTAGGTAGTAGCTTTCCTATAGTGTCCAGTGGCACAGCCTCCAATTATCTGAGGTGGCACTGCAGGTTTGTCCCCCCTGTGTGGGCTGTGTATTCCCTCCTATTGTAATTGAGCCTAGATTGCTGTTGGCATGTCATTAGGAGGGATTTACCTCAAAGCCAATTGATGCAAAGACTGTGGAGGATCAGTTGTGCAGGGGCTCACCTTGTAGAGCAGGACTTACTTCTGTGGGCCTTGGTGCCCACAGAGTCCATCCCTTGAGTCCTTGGATGTGTTGCTTGTGGAGGTGGCTCTGGATCTTCCTGGGAAGTTTGAGTCAAGGTCAGCTGTCATCTGTGTCCTTCCCAAGGCTAGCAGGCATGAACAGCAAAGTGATCAGCAGATGGTTGCTACTTGTGCTGGGCTTGAAAGTGCTCAGGAAAGACCAAGACAGAAGCAGGTTGACTGCCACTACTGCCAAGCAGTGAGAGATACAGGGCACACTGAGGCTTATTTGAGAGATTTCAATAAAGTCTGAGTCATGGGCCAAGAAAGACCATTAATATGGAAAAGCCAAAAGAAACAGCTTCAGATGGCCCAAACTTCAGATCGGACAGCATCTCAGGGAATCACCAGGGCAGGAAAGAGTGTAAGTTAGGTTTATGGAGACTCATACATGGTGCCACAGGAGGGCTCAGAAAAGAAATAATGGCATATGGCAACACTTTGGTTGGAAAGAAAGCTGCTTTTTAGACAATTCAGTTCCTCTCCACATGTCCCTGGTGACTTTTCAACTTCTACCCCAGCACTGGAGCTCAGAACAAGTAAGTCTGAATAAGTTCATGAGGAGGCCCTTTAAAAGAATCATCTGAATCTCCTGCAAACCTCCTCACTCAGCCACAATTAGTTTTTTACAGCCATAACGAATGGGGACTTCTCTTCCTAGCATTGGAATCCTGGGTTGGAGGCTGGGAACCCCTTATTCCTCAAGGGGGACCTCTGTAAGCTCAGATATCACTCCTGATTTTTATCAGACTCTTGTGTCTGACAAGCCCCTTCCCTGTCTCCATCTCTGTTTCCACCCCTCCTACAAGTCTGGATGTGGCTTTTTCTTTATATCCCTAATTGTAGGCCTTCTGTTCAGTTAGATTTCATACATTTCTGAATGATGGTTGTTGTGTAGTTTTGTTGTAATGTTTGTATGGTTGTGGGAAAATTTGAATACTGTGTTTATCTGAGCCACCAACTTTTTATTTATTTATTTTATTGATTGTCTTGTTTCTTTCTCTAAAGAGAGAGGGTGGGAGAGAGAGAGAGAGAGAGAGAGAGAGAGAGAGAGAGAGAGAGAGAAAGGGAGAAATTTGTTGTTCTAGTTATTTATGCATTCATTGGTTGCTTCTTGTGTGTGCCCTGACCAGAGATTGAACCTGCAACCTTGTGTATAGGAATGATATTCTAACCAACTGAGCTAACTTCTAATTTTCTATATTCAAATCCCTCCTGGAAGATGTGTTTGTATGTGTGTGTGTGAATTTTATGTATGTAAAAGCATAATGGAATCAGAGATAATTGCAAGTACTGAGATGATCATTAAATAAAGGCAATTCATTGTTAGTAGGAATTCTGAGCTAGAGAGAATAAAGAAAACTTAAAGCCAGTATAATTTTATTAACTCTAAAAATAGGGCCTTGAAATTCCACAGTACATGCATGTTTATTTATGCCTTGGGACATCCTGCTTTTTTGCAAATCTCTCTTGTGAGCTTGGAAGCGGCTGAAAATCAGATAAGCTGTCTTATTCAGATTTTGTAATGGTTACATTGACTAGAGCAGGTTCTGTATAATATGAACAGCAAACATTTTATTTTTAACCTTCACTCCCATCCCTGTAGTTGAAATCTAAGACACTTATCTAATCTTAGTTATCTATTGATTTGTAATAAACTGCCTCAAAATTTATTGGCTTCAGATAATGCCATTTATTATTTCACTATTTCTGAGTCAGGTATCCAGCCATGTCTCAGCTGAGACGTAGGCTCTGAGTCTTGCACAAAGCTATGATCACGGTGTGGGCCAGAACTGTGATCTCATCTGTAGACTTGGCTGGGGGTGGATACATTTTCAAGCCGATTCTACACATTTTTGGCAGGATTTATTTCTCTACGGGCTGTTAAGTGAAAGACCTCAGTTTCTTACAAGCTGTTAACAATAAGCTTCCCTCACTTTCTTGCTACATGGACCGCTTTCTACAATAGCTCTTAACACAGTAGCTGGCTTCATGAGAGTGAGGGTGCATGAAGTCACAGAAACATGGTCAGCAAAAGAGAACCATAGTTTTTGGGAACCAAATCTCAGTAGTGATGATAGTGATGGTACGTCACTGTTGTGATATTTTGTTTATAAAAACAGAGCACTAGACCTAGTTTACACTCAAAGGCAGAGGATTACACAAGAACATTAATACCAGGAGGCTAGATCATTGTGAGCCTGCTAATATCCATGAATTTTATAGTGGCATGGAGGTAACTAAAAGTGATCACTTAAAATCATAACACAGTCTTGGTTCAGTCGTTAGGAAGTTTAGTCAAATGTGTTTGTCAAATTTTTAGTTTTAATTTGAATTATAAATGATTCCCAGATATTGAGAAAGATGATTGGTTTGCTTTTCCTTTTCCCTAGAAAATATCTATATTCCTCTTATCGAGAACTGCTGTGTTAGATACATCCTGATATAGCATTCACTTAAAAAAAAAAAAAATAGGGCATAATGCCTTCTCACATCATAAAAAGTAGGTGGTATGACCTTTCTTGTTATGATGATCAGTTTCTGACCTTGTCATGACTGTAGTATAAAGAAAGGGGAAATATAGGAGTAAGAGGAACGTTATAACTAAATTTATTCTTATGCTAATATAGCATCAGCTTCATGGACACAAAAGTGCTTTCATTGATTGTTTTCTTTTGGAAAATTGTACGGATGGTGCCCAATACTCAGGAGGACTATCCATACAGGGGCAGTTAGTTATCTATATATGCCTTCATCAGAGCAAAAATATCTCTTCACTTTTTAATTGTCTTTTTAAAAGTAGAAAGCTTGTAGTGGGATTTATAATGTCTCTCAGCTG
>PVJC01000181.1:103067-152687 GCA_004026665.1 Murina feae
CTTTCTTTCTTTCTTTCTTTCTTTCTTTCTTTCTTTCTTTCTTTCTTTCTTTCTTTCTTTCTTTCTTTCTTTCTTCTTTTTTGGTTAATGCTCACCCAAGGATATTTTGTCCATTGATTTTCAGAGAGAGTGGAAGAGGGGGAGGGAGGGAAAGAGAGAAAGAGAGAGCGGGAGAAAGAAATATTTGTTGTTCTGCTTATTTATGCATTCATGGTTGCTTCTTGTATGTGTCCTGATAAGAGATCAAGCCCACAACTTTGGCATCTAATCTAATAAAAGCAAAATATTAAAATTGACTGTTTCTTCAGGATGCCTAAGCCACACCCACTAGCCAATCAGAGCAAATGTATGCAAATTAGCCCAGGCAAGATGGTGGAGGCTGCACACCAGGGTCCAGCAGGGCAGACGGAATACCTCTGCCTCGGGAGCTGGGGGGGCAGAAGGAGCGAGCTGGCCTGTGGCAGCGATCCAGGCCGCAGCACAGGGTGGGAGGAGAGAGCCGGCCAGTCGCCATAGGCAGGAGGAGCAGGGTGGGAGGAGCGAGCTGCCTGGAGGCTGCAGCCTGGGATCGATCATCTTGGGGCACACACACAGAGGCTTAAGCGATTGATCACTTTCCAGGTGGAAGTCAAGGGGCAGGACCAGCCAGCCGGCCCTGAGACTGCAGTCTTGAAAGTGATTGATGCCCCATGATGGATTCCAGGCTGATTCCAGGCAGAAGCCGAGGGGTGGGAGAAGCAAGCCCACACTGCTGTCCTGGGGAGACAGAAGCTGTGCCATTGGCAGGTCCCCAATGGAGGGGTGGATAGTCCAGAGGTGGAGGTGCTCCTACTTTGCAGCTACAGTGCTGGGGCTGCATGGGCAGCTGCCACCTGGCTGGGGCTGAGCCCTGAGCTGGGGGTTAATGCCCCCTCCCCATGGAAGCTTTAATAAGGGAAGGAGGGCTGCTCCCTCTCACATACACACACCACCTCTTGGGCCCACTCTCTCTGCTGGCTCCATTTTCTCTGCCACAGGGGCAGGGGTCTCCTGTGAGAGACTCCAGTCTCCCTTCAGAGCTGGGGTGAACCCATAGGAGCCAGGAGATGGAGAGATGGGCATGGGGTGAGCACAGGAAGCAGCAGCCAGGGAGAGTTTGGGAGGAAGTAACCAGGTCGGGGAGGGGTGGAACAGGATGGAGGGAAGAACTTTATAAAAGAGTCAGTGGACAGCAGAGTTAAAAAAAGAGGATGTATGAGTGAACTGTAGGGTCTATAATGAAAACCAAGTATAGTTGTGTCCTGGGGACAGATTTTTAAAGTAGAAGTCAGAAAAGAAAAAATGATAAATGGTAGTGGATAATTAGGCAGGTAGATAGATAGGTGTTAAAACAGTGGAAGTAAGTAGAGAAGAATGTATGGCAATGGTAGGATGAGAGAAAAAGAGGGAGGGAAGAAAAGTTATAAAGGGGGAGCTGGTAGAGCTTAAAAGGAGAATGGGAAGAAGGAAGAAATGGGGGAGGGAGCAAAGCAAGTCAGAGAGAGGAAGTGAAGAAAAAAATTAAGGTGGGAAGGAAGGAAAAGTGGAGGGTGGGCAGGGGTAAAGATAAAGGAAAGAAGGAATGTGGGAAGGGAAGGAAGGTAGTAGAAAAATGGGAAGAATGATGATGGAACAGAAGTAGGAAATAAGGAGGAAAGTAAAGTTTATAAATGATGAGTCAGTAAGAAAAGTGTTACATAAAAGAGAAAAATTGTGTGAGAGGAAGAAGCCAATAAGGAAGTCAAATACAATTGTGTGTGAAGGGGATACGATTAAAAAAGAAAGTTAATAGGGGTGACCAGGCTGGCGGGGGAGGGCAGTTTGGGGGATCAGGCAGACAGGCAGGCAGAGTGGTTAGGGCAGGCAGGCAGGTTAGCGGTTAAGAACCACAGGTCCTGGATTGTGAGAGTCCCCAAGAATTCCATATTGGAGAGGGTGCAGGTCGGCCTGAGGGACCACCTCCCCGCCCCCCGTGCACGAATTTTGTGCACCAGGCCCCTAGTATCAGAATAATGCTCTGACCAACAGAACTACCCCATGAGGGCCAGAAACTAGTTTTGTTTTTTTGTTTTTTTTTTACTTGTATGTCAGAGCTGCTAGTCATAGCTAACAGCTGCTCTCTCTTTAGATAACTCTATAATGGTCAATTGTCAATTCACTCTTCATAGGGCATTAACCTAGCTCAGTGAGTTTACCTAAACCTTCACTTTTCCCCTCTCTTTTTGGGGAAGTGGAATTTCGAAGAGACCTTAGGTTTGTCAGTTAATCCTAACCTAGCCTCCAACTCCAGATACTTTTAGACATTATAATATCATTGAATATGGAAATATCATTAAAAAACTAAAACCCTTTTTACTGGCTCTTTAAAAATACTCTTCCACAGTCTTGCTTCTTACTTTGGAATATAACATTTGCTTTTTAAATTTCATAATGTGTGCTTTATACATATGTCTCTATAAATATTTTAAATAAATGATATCATTCTGATTAACTCTTTAATCTTTAAGGGTATTTCAAATGGATAGATAATTCTTTGGGGTAATTCATTATACTTCATATGCTATATACCAAGTGCACAGAAGTCTCATGAAGCATTTTCTTAGGCCAATCTTCCCGAAAGCAGACTCCTGAGTTGAGAATAATTTTTCAAATGATATATTGAAGAAATTCTCTGAGGGGAAACTCATAAGAAAATGCAGAGAACAAGAGAAAAATAAGAAAAAGGCAAGCAAAGATGAGACATTAAGCTAAGTCATGCAGAGGGTATCCTAGGCCTAATCCCATAGGAAAACTCTGGATGGAAGTCTTACCTCTGAGATGAACTGACCCAGGGCAAAGGAGCTAGGTCTTTCTTGTAACTGTCACATGCCTGTTAGTCACTGATTAAGAGAAGATCCAGAGACAATGACTTATCTGGCACTGTCTTGGTTTCAGAGGATGTCAGGGTAGTGGACTTCGTAGCCTGGGGGGTCCCTTTCCTTAAATATGCACAAAATGTTGAAAGATATCTCAGAGGATCTAAGTGGAGTACCAAACTTACAATATAGACTTTTTTTTTTTTATAGCACGTGAGTACTAAAGCAGTTTTTCAGTTAAATCCTGTTATTTTTTTATGTGTTATAACATTTACTATTCTGCATCTTGCTCATTTATCCTAAAATTTTTTTGGGGAAAGCTCATGGCCACATCAAGTGTTACAAAACTTTTCTGGAAGAAGCAACCAGAGTCTTAACCAGATTACGTTGAATATATTGTTGTCCTATAAATACAGTTGTCCCTTGAACAACATGAAACTTAAATGCATGAGTCCACTTACACAGGAATGTTTTTCAATAAATACCTCTATTGTTTTGGGTCTAAGGTTGGGAGTCCAAAGATGTGGAGGGCCAACTAATTGACTCAATTTTATATAGTGGCCTTCAGCATCTGCAAATTTTGTTACCTACAGTGGTCTAGGAATCCATACCACAAGGGAGTCAAAAGTTATACATGGATTTGGACTGATCCCCTAATGTTGTTCAAATGTTAACTGTACTATATATTGTAGAAAGAATAAGTGAGTGCATTATATATTTCTAAGAGATGTAGAAAAATGCTATCCAATTCTTTAATATAAAGGTTATTGTTAATCTCTTGTAGTTGCTCAATAGATCACTTGTTTTACTCATTATTACCAAACTCCTTTTAAAATACCATAGTATTTTAATTCTAATATTTCTTCACCATTCTTTGGCTCTGTCACTGTTAAAGATCTACTTCCTGAACCTGGCCAGTATGGCTCAGTGGTTAAGGGTTCATCTATGAACTAGAAGATCACAGCTTGATTTCCAGTCAGGGCACATCGAGTCAATCCCCGCCAATAGGGGCTGTGCATGAGGCAGCTGAATAATTATTCTTTCTTGTGATTGATGTTTCTATCTCTCCTTCCTCTCTGAAATCAATAATAATCTAAACTATTAAAGCCATAATATTAAAATTAACCGTTTCTTCGGGACGGGTAAGCCATGCCCACCAGCCAATCAAAGCAATTGTATGCAAATTAGCCCAGCCAACGTGGAGGCCGCCACTCACGGACCTGAGTAATGGCAGCTTCCATTGTAGCAGGAGTGAAAGTGAAACTGCGGCCCGCTCCACTTATCCGCAAGCAAAACATATGTTTGCAACAAAATATCATTCATAGAATCCTCCGAAGCTGAAGGAAACAGCAGGCCTGGCCTCACCACTAAGTAACATTGTCTCATTATAGAAGAGCGAGGTGAAGCAGAGAGGAGGCTTCGTTACTAGGAGGCCTCAGCTTAAAGGAACAGTGTATCAATTATAGAAGATAAACCCCAGAACCTGCGTCCAGCCAGCCTTGCTGGGACGTTGGGTCAATGGGAGCTGTGGGCAGCCTTAAAGCCTGAAAGCGCCAATCAGCCCGTCACCCATGCTGGCCACAACCCAATGGGGTGAGGGACGTTACTGGGAGGCTTGGCCAGCCTAGAGACAGCCATCAGCCCATCATCCAGGCTGGTCAGGCATACCAGCAAGTGGACATCCCCAGAGGGGGCCCAAACTGTGAGAGGGCACAGACCATGCTGAGGGACCTCCCGAGTGCACAGAGCAGCTGCAGGGTGGAACAGCGCAGAACCGAGGACCCATGAGTGGGAAAGAGGCAGTAGGGTTGGCGGCCTGCTTGGCAGCTCCCCAGGCCCTTTGTGGGGCACTGGGGAGCAGGAAAGAGCTGGTGGGGGCTGGGGGCCTGCTTGACAGCTCCTCAGGCTCTTTGAGGGGCACTGGGGAGTGGGTAAGAGGTGGCGGGGGTTGGTGGCCTGCTTGGCGGCTGCCCAGGCCCTTTGCAGGGCACTGGGGAGCAGGAAAGAGGTGGCGGGGGTTCTTGGCCTGCTTGGTGGCTTCCCAGGCCCTTTTCGGGGCACCAGGGAGTTGGAAAGCAAGGCTGCAGGGGCTGGGGTCCTGCTTGGTGGCTCCCCAGAACCCTTGGTGGCACCGGGGAGTGGGAAAGGAAGGCAGCAGGGGACCGGTGAGTGGGAAAGAGTTGGAGGCCTGCTTGGCGGCTCCCCAGGTCCTTTGCGGGGCACCGGGGAGTGGGAAAGAGGCAGCGGCCTGCTTGCCAGCTGCCCAGGCCCTTTGAGGGGAGCGGGAAAGAGGTGGCGGCCTGCTTGCCAGCTGCCCAGGCCCTTTGAGGGGAGCGGGAAAGAGGTGGTGGGGGGTCAGCAGCCTGCTTGGTGGGCTTCCCAGGCCCCTTGCAGGGCACCGGGGAGTGGGAAAGCAAGGCAGCAGGGGCTGGGGTCCTGCTTGGCGGCTCCCCAGACCTCTAGGCAGCCCTGAGGAGTGGGAAAGGGGGGCAGCAGGGGACTAGTGAGTGGGAAAGAGTTGGAGGCCTGCTTAGCAGGTCCCCAGGCCCTTTGGGGGGCACTGGGGAGCAGGAAACCAAGGTCTTGGAGTCTGGGGGCCTGCTTGGTGGCTCTCCAGGTGTGAGAGGGGGCAGGCTGGGCTGAGGGACCCCCACCTTTCCCCCCTGTGCACGAATTTTGTGCACCAGGCCCCTAGTAATAATAATAATAATAATAATAATAATAATAATGAAAAGATCTACTCCTTGAAATTCCATAATCTCTGGGTTATTTTTTTTTCCATTCTATTTTTTTTATACAACAATTCAGCAAGTGTGAGAATATTCAGTAAATGTATATTTTGTTAGGTATCAAGTTGAGTGCTATATAGTGGATATTAAATTATTTTTGGAGTGCACTATCTTCTCCCAATCTTAGGCTGAGTCTTTGACATTCTCTCCTTTCTATCATCTTTTTGTTTCCTTATTTGTTATTTATTATTATTTTGCCAAATAGCTCTGCATTAGTTCTTCATTCTCCTCAGACTTCCCCTTTTTTATAATTGTTTTAATCATTCCAGAAAGGACACTATCATTCCTAGATTATTACTGAAACAAATTGGCTTATTTAAAAAAATATATTGTTTGAGCAATAAGCAGCAATGATAAGACTGGAGCTTTGGTATTTTAATGCTCATTTAACCACATATTTGCTATACAGCCAGTTTAAGTAATTTCTATTTAAAGAACATTAGTTTCCTAATTGGTTATTAAAAAGGAGAGAAAGGATAAGAAATATATCCTATATAATAAAAGGCTAATATGAAAACAGATGGAACGGCAGAACAACTGTAACAACCGAACAATCGGTGGCTATGACATGTGCTGACCACCAGGGGGCGTGTGTGGAACATGGCAGGCTTTGGCTATGGTGGAATGGTGAAGCAGGTGAGCAGGGGTGCCCGACCAAGGCAGGGCACCTGTTACTGTCATTGGAGCAAGCCTCTGTTGGTTACTGAAAATTTTTTGCTTCCGCGTGCTGCAGTCCTGCCCAGCACTTGCACCCGCTGTCAGTGCCAGGCACTGGCCCCAGTCGCTTGGTGCCATCAATGGGTGTGAGCTGAGGCTGCCGGTTGCCCCTCAGGGCTTCTCCACCTGCCCCTGCTCCTGAGGGAGAGATCAGGGCCAGCAGCCATCTCTTGCACATGCTGCCGGCAACAGCCCTGCTCACACCTGCTGCCAATGCTAGAGCTGCCACTCACACCTGTTGCCAGTGCCCAATGCCAGTCCTGATAACTTGGTGCCATCAGCAGGTACAAGTGGCAGCTGCCGGCCCCAATCACCCCTGAGTGCTTCTCCACCTCCCCCTGCTCTTGAGGGGCAATTGGGACCAGCAGCTGCCACTGGCACCCACTGATGGCGCCAGCCCCAGTTACTCTGTACCATCAGCAGGTGTGAGCAGGGCCAGCACCATCGGTGCGTGGAAGCGGCGGCAGCAGCAGTGGGGCTGCTGGCAGACAGGGAACTGAGGTGTGCAGTGGAAGTGGCTGGGTGGGGGCACAGAGGATGGGCCAAGACCTGTCCCTGTGCCTACTGCAGCATTGTGGCCCACAATTCCTTTTAAGGTGCACAAAATCGATTAGAAATATTTGATTAGAAATATTTGACAAACATTAGCCACTGTTAATAAAATCGTCGATGGGTCTTATTAGATCAGTGGTTCTGAATCAAGACCATTGGAATTGGAGTAGTATGTTGGTAAAAGTTCTCAGCAGATATTTGTAATTTCGCCACCTACTGTGAATTAATGAATTACACATTTTTTCAGCTCTTTCAGTTCCTAGCTGCTTTGACCTATGAACTATTGAAAGGAGAGAAAAAGATATTTGTTCTCAACTCTTCCTATGTTGAGGTGGAGAAACATTTTGCCTTTTCCCTGCTCACCCTACCTTCCCCCATAGTAGGAGGAATCAATTATCTGAATAGTAAATGGTAAGCAGAAACCAGAAATGCGGATTTCAGGTCTTTCCCTTTCATCTCTCTTCATTTCTGCCTGCCTATAGAGAGCACATTAGTTTCTTTGCTTTCCTAGATATTTCCTTTCCTGTGAAGAATGGACAGTGGTTTTCTAGTACTGCCTGTGTTTTGGGTGGTGGAGAAGCCTGTTTAATTCAATGATACTATCATAGTAGTTGTGCACCTAAAGTAAAAAAATTCACAAGTTCTAAAGTTTGATATTTTGACCTCATACCCTTTATCTATCTCTCAATTGGTTGATAATTCAGAAAGTAAATTTAATATATTATACATATTGCACCCCTCAATCCTCAAAATTTATCACTGAATGTATAATAATGATATTTTAATAGCTGATTATAAGGAAACTAAAGAACTTGTGCATGAAATTCATGCATGGATAGGGTCCCTAAGCCTGGCTGGTGATCGGGGACTATTGGGGCCAAGATAATTGAGGCCAGGCTGGAGAGGAGATGATGGTGGCTGGGCCAGTGCAAGGAATGGACACTGAATGCTGATGCAGCCATTATCAGAGCCCCACCACCACGTGGTTCCCCAGCCCCCCAATTCTCTCTCCCTCACCGCCGTGATGCCATGCCACCACTGTGGCGGGCAAACAGTAGGCTGATTGGGACCTGCTGGCTGGGGCGGAGGGACAGGCCACAGGAGGTTGGCTGCTGGACCTGAGGAGGCAGCAGGCCCTTGACCTTCTGAGGAAAGGGGCCAAAATTGCTGCCAATCACCCCCAGTTCCCTGTCCCAGCCCGGGGCCTTCCAGCTGGGGAGAGAGACCACAGGGGGTTGGTCAGCCAAGAAAGGTTGGCTGTGGGAGAACACTGACCACCAGGGGCAACTCCTGCAATGAGTGCCTGACCCCTGGTGGTCAGTGCGTGTCATTGCACTGATTGTTCCGGTCATTTCAGTTGGTCCAGTTGCTTATAAGTCTATCAATTTACCTATTTACACAGTAGTATTACAATGTGAATCACGAAATGGACTCTCCATTTGAAGGAAAAGAAAGAGACAAAAAAGAAGTTGGCGGCTATGTCCCAGATGGATAATGCCACTGAGGCGAAACGATGAGATTTCTGTTCTAGATGAGACACTGGCTAATTTCAAATAGCAGTAGTTAAACTTTTACCTCCTACCAAAACATTCAAGTCAAACCTGCTAGCATCAGATCTCTTTATTAAAAAAGACTTCAGTTAACATAATAAGAAATTAACAATATAAAGACAAGCATGGATCCAAAATGAAACAAATTTCTAAAGGTAATCAATATTATAAAAGGAAAACCGAACACATAAATAAATCCAAGGGAGTCCCATAGGATAATATATAATAAAATACTTTATTTATTTATTTACTTAATCTTTGCCCAGGAATATGTTTATTGATTTTAGAGAGAGAGGAAAAGGGGGAGAGAAAGCGAGAGGAAGAGAGATAAAGAGAGACACCAATATGAGAAAGAAATACCAATTGGCTGTTTCCCACATGCATCCAACATGGGATAGAACCTGAAACCGAGGTATGTGCTCTGACCAGAAATTGAACCTGAAACCTTTTTGGTGTATGGGATGATGATTCAACCAACTGAGCCAATTGGCTGAGGCTAATGTTTTATTTTTGAACTAGAGGCCCAGTGCACAAAATTCCTGCACTGGTAGGGTCCCTAGGTCTGACTAGTAATCAGGGCTGATCAGGCCTTTCTGGCTGCCACCCAGGGCCTTCCTTCCTTCCCTGGTACCCATCTACCAGCCAGGGCCTTCCTTTATTCCGCACCACCCCCTGGTGGTCAGTGCTTGTCATAGCAAGCAATCAAACTCCTGGTTTCCAGGTCAAACTCCTGAGGGAACACTTTGTATATTAGCCTTCTATATATATAAATAAGAAAGACAAAAAGATATAATAAGTGAATAATTGCAATAGAGACACCAGAATGAACTAAAAAAAACAACCCTCAATTATGTAATTTATTAATTAAAATTTTCTATTTTTACAAATATAATTAATCAGCAAATTTATGGTAATTGTGATTAGAAAAGAAAAGGAGAAAAATACATGAGAAAGACTGAGAAAAAAAGAGCATATAACTGAAGTTTCAAGGAAGAGTGATAAAATAATAAATAAATATTGTGTTTAACTTATGGCAATAAATTTGACAACACAGACAAAATGGTCAATTTTCTGGAAAAAATGAACATTTCTAAAACTGGCTGAGAAACAAGCACAGTGTCTCAAGAGATCAATACCTGAAACAGATATAAACAAGTAGTAAATTTTCTACCTATAAAGTCAGACAGTGCTGAAGCAGTTTTAGAGAAGATTTTCTCCAGCATTCATGGAAGAGATCTTTCTTATCTTTTATAAAATGTTCTGGAGAAAAAACTTTAGAAGCTGAAGACCTAGCCAACTCAACTTACAAGGATTACAGATTCCTGATATAAACTTTTCTAAAGAAAAAAAATTGTCAATAAACCACTGACCAACCAACAAATAAATAAAACTATTTGCCAATCTTACCTGTAAATATAGATGTTCAAAATACAAAAATGAATAATTGCATAAGTAATGATATATGAGCGAAAGGATCTAATATAAAAATATTTCATGTTTAACTTATTTCAAGATTACAAGGTTAATGTAATGATAACAAATACCCCAGTGCAATCACTACTGATGAAATCAGTCAACTAGCAGAATTCAGGTTAACAATCAAACTCCTTACACAATAGGATTAAGCCAGCACCAAGCTTACTTAAACTTCTTTTCACTTCGGTGTAGTACACTCTTATCATCTTTTTCTTTGCATACTGTGAGAAAGTTTGAGAGGACTTTTCTATGCCATAGAAGTCAGATCATAATTAAACTCATGCTTCTATAGTATGATAATCATTGCCTTAGTGAGTCACCAGTAGTCCTGGGTACTGATTATCTCCTTTAAGTACTGAGCTGGATAAAGGCTTGTGAACAATCTTACCAATCTCTCTCTCTCTCTCTCTCTCTCTCTCTCTCTCTCTCTCTCTCTCTCTCTCTCTCTCTGTGTTGGAGACATATAAGAAAAAAAAAGGAAATATGAACTACAAAATTAAGTTGTTGTGAACATATGAATGTCCACTTCTTCCTAAAACTATAAAAAGAAATAAAAGAAACAGCTCAACTTGTGTAGCACAAAAATAGAGCAAAGAGCAAAAATAAAATGATTCCCAGTATAGTTTCTCATGTCCAACTTATGTCATATGTGGGATATGTGCAGTCATGAGATATGAAGTGAATGAATGAATATGGTTCTAGGAATCCATCACTCTTTCTTTCTTCACTTCTTATATTTAATGAATCAGGTGTATATGACCATCAAACATATGACCTTCTGAAGGATATGTAATTATAACTCATTTTCTTATGATCTTAAAACCTGTTACACATCATACAATAAACAGTCTTGACAATGAAATATACATGATTAGTCTAGGATAGTCCTCACTCAAATTATAATTTATCTTGGATCTGATGAAGTCTCCTAAAAATTACATGAGTTAATTTTACAAGAAAAATTTAATAAAATCATCATAAGTCTCTGGACACACTGTTTTGATTACTGACCTGTATCTTTTCTTAAAAATACAAATACTTAGGTGTATACCTAAAAGTAGGATTTCTGGCTGACATGGTAGTTCTATTTTTAATTTGTTGAGGAACCTCCCCACTTTTCTTCCCTTTCACCTGTCCCATCATGCATTCCCAATAATGGCATAAAAGGTTATAATTTTTCCACATCTTTTTTAAAAAATACATTTTATTGATTTTTTACAGAGAGGAAGGGAGAGGGATAGAGAGTTAGAAACATCGATGAGAGAGAAACATTGATCAGCTGGCTCCTGCACACTCCCTACTAGGTATGTGCCTGCAACCAAGGTACATGCCCTCACCGGAATCGAACCTGAGACCCTTGAGTCTGCAGGCCAACGCTCTATCCACTGAGCCAAACTGGTTAGGGCAATTTTTCCACATCTTTGCCAACTGTGGTTCATTAATTTTTTATGATTATGAATTGCATTTCCTTACTTGGTGGCCATTTGTAAATCTTCTTTGGATAAATATCTATCCAAATTACTTGTTTATTTTAAATTGGGTTATTATTTGCTTTTCTTTTTTTTTTTCCTATTGAGTTTCATGGTTTTCTTAGATATTTTGGATATTCATCACTTATCAGATAGACTAGAGTCCTGATGCATGAAATTTGTGCAAGGGGCTCAGCCCTCACAGCCCTGGTTTTGTTCGAAAGGTTGTCTGGAAGGATGTTCAGTCTAGTTAGTATCTTATGCTTTTATTATTATAGACTAGTGGCCCAGTGCATGAAATTCGTGCACATTAAAAGGGGATTAATTAGAGGAAATATTTTAATATTGCTATTTGCCCTTTCTCTATAATAGAAGTGTTAGAGATTAAAAAAAATTAGTAAAACGTATATGAAAATCTTCCTCCTGTCAGAGTCTGGGGTGCACCATGGAACTCAGAGTCAAGTCTTCAACCACCCACGTGCACCTCAGTATCGCTCGAGACCCAAACCTGGACGGCCCGCCTTCATTGGGCTAGATCCAGACCCAGCTGGTCCCACCCTGTCAAGCCCTGTCAGGTAGGGGGGTGCAGACTCAGGTCCTCTGGGTGCCAGGGCAGGGGGGCATGGCCTGAGGTCCCCCATCAAGCCCTGCTGGGTGGAGGGAGTGGCTTGTGATCCCCCAGCCTGGCACCGGGGCAGGGGGCACAGCCCGAGATCCCCTGGCCTGGTGTTGGGGTGGGGGGCATGGCCTGAGGTCCCCTGGCCCAGCATCAGGGAGGAGGGCACACCTTGAGGGCCCCCGTCAAGTCCTGCTGGGTGGGGGGGCACAGCCTCAGGTCCCCTGGCCTGGCACCAGGGAAGAAGGTGCAGCCTGAGTTCCTCTGGCCTGGTGCCAGGGCGGGGGGAGCAGCCTGAGGTCTCCTGTCAAGCCCTGCAGGTGGAAGGCATGACCTGAGGTCCCCTGTCAAGCCCCATGCAGGAGGTGGGTGGACACACAGCCTCAGGTCCCTACTGATTGCTTCTTAAGGCTCATTATGGAAACTTAGCCTCAGCTGTGGATACAAACTGACTTGAGTGATGGTCAATTTGCATATTCCCCCTTTATTATATAGGATGGTTTGGGAATACTGTCTCCCCTTAGGCACATTGCAATTTCATTCTGTTGATTATTTACTTTGCTGCGCAGAGGCCTTTAAGATTGGTGTAGTCCCACATGTCTATTTTTGCTTTAGTTGCTTGTGCTATGATACATAACCAAATAACTGAAACTAGAAACTTGAAGTGATATGTTCACTCCCACATTCATTACAGCTCTGTTCACAATAGCCAAGTTATGGAAACAACCAAAATGTCAATCAATAGGTGGACAGGTAAAGAATAGGTAGTGTATACATATGATTAGGTCTTAGAATAAAAATAAATAAAGGAATTCTGACATTGTGGCAATATGGATGAACCTGAAGGACACTATGCTAAATGAAATATGCCAATTAAAAAATGACAAATACTGCATGATTCCAGATATCTACACTAATAAAAGAGAAGCATGCAAATTGGTATCACTCCACTGCGTCCACCAGCCATCAGGATGAGTATGCAAATTAACCCAACAAAGATGGAGGTTAATTTGCATATGCAGGTGTGGAGCAAAGACTGAAGAAGACTGAAGACTGAAGAGGCTTGGCCTCTCCACTGCAGCCGGAGCAGAGAAGCCAAGCCTTGCTGTGGCCGGACCAAAGGCCTGGGTCCCAGGAGCTGGAGCAAAACCAGTGCAGGCAGCCAGGGGAAGGAAGGCCTATTGCACGAATCTTTGTGCAAAGGGCCTCTAGTAAGTATATAAAATAGGTAGACTTATATAAGTAGAGAATAAAATGTTGGATTCAAGAAACTAGAGGGGAGGAAAAATTAGTTTTGAGGTTGGTATAAAGTTTCAATGATGCAAAATGAATTCATTTAGAGAGATCTGCTGTACGGCATAACTCAACAGTCAACAAGACCATATTGTTCACTTAAAAATTTAAAAGGATAGAAAACAGGCTAAGTATTATTACCACAAAAAAATAAAACAAAGGGATATAAGAAAACTTTTGAAAATGATGAAGTTGCCTATTACCTTGATCGAGATAACAATTTAATGTATGTGCATATATGGCCAAATTCATCAAATTATATAAATTAAATGTGTGCACTTGTAAAGACTATCTTAGAGCAGTTTTAGGCTCAAAGGCAATTTGATAGGAGGTACAAAGATTTCCCTTATCCCACCTATGGCCACACATACATAGCCTACAAGCTTGTCAAACTCACGGCCTGTGAGCCTCAGGCCTCTTTTAGTTGGCCCATGCTAGCCTTTGAGTTTGACATGCTTGGTCTATACCATTATCAATAGTTCCCAACAGAGTAGAACATTTGTTATGATACATTGACCGCCCAAAGTCCATAGTTTACATTGTGATTCACTCTTGATGCTGTACATTTATGAGTTTAAACAAATGTATGTAATGGCTTGTATTTATTATTTTAACACCATAAAGAGCATCTCACTGCCCCCCAAATCCTTTGTGCTCTGCCTATTTATTTCTGCATGAAATCTAATGCCTGAAAACTATTATATTTTTTCTGTCTTCATACTTCTGCATTTTTCAGAATTTCATATAGTTAAAATTATACAGAATATAGCCTCTTCAGGATAAAAAAAAAAGTCTTATTTTACTTAGAAATATGCATTTAAGAATCCCTTTTGTCTTTTTATGGCTTAATCTCTCATACTCCTTTCTCTGGAATTACTAAAGTTTATTTACTCCTTCACTTTCTAAAGGAAAGATTAGTTGCTTGCAAGTTTTGGCAATTATGAATAAAGCTCTTAGAAATATAATATACAAGTTTTGTGTGGACATAAGTAGTCAACTTGTTTGAGTAAACCAAGGAATACAATTGCTGGGTTATATGGTAAGAGTATGTCTAGTTTTATAAAACAAACAAGCAAATAAACACACAAAAAAAGCCAACAACAACACCATTCCAAACTATATCCCAAAATGGTTCCACAATTTTGCATTCCCACCATCAATGAATGAGAAAGCCTGTTGCTTTTCCTCTTTATCAGCATTTGGTGTTGTCAGTGTTCCAAGTATGGCCATTCTAATAAATGTTAATGGTATTTCATCATTGTTTTAATATGTGCTTCTCTGATGACATATAATGTGGAGGTTCTTTTCTAATGCTTATTGGTCATCTGTATATTTTTTCTTTAGTGAGGTTGTTCTTTAAAATTAGGTTGCTTGTTTTCTTAATGTCAACTTTTAAGGGTTCCTTGTATACTTTATCAGATTTGTTTTTGCAAGTAATCACATCCAGTCTGCAGTTTGTATTCTCATTGTCTGAATGTGTTTTTCAAAGAAGAATATTTAATTTTAATGAAATCCAACTTAAAGTAATTTATTTCATGGATAGTGACCTTGGTGTTATATCTAAAAATTCATTGCCACATTTTTTTTTTTTTAAGCAGGGTTGATCGTCCAACCTTGACCTTGTCAAGGTTTCACTAAGGTTTCTAAGTCATGTGTAAGGCAATCTTTATCCTCATTATAGATTAGAATATCATCTATGTACTGAATTATTTTTTACCTGTACTTAGTGGGATCAATATAAGCTGCCAGTAAATTGTGCGAGAGTTCTTATAGGCCTGTGGTAATCTTTTAAATTGGTACTGTTTTCCCTGCCAAGTAAAAGTAGTATACTGTCTAGATTCTTCACTAATAGGAATAGCAAAGAACATATCCGACAAGTCAATTACTGCCATATACTTGGGTAAGCTTCTTTGAATAATATATATGACCTTGATAGCATTAGGTAAAGCACCTGGAATGCTCAGGGATACCTTATTGAGATTCCTATAGTCAATAGTAATCCTATAATCACCATTAGGTTTTTTAACAGGTCCTATTGGGCTGTTGAACACATGAGAATAACCAATTTCAATTGTCTTCCCTCAATAGCTTCTCTATTGCCTTGGAGACCTCACGTGACCTCCCTTAAGGGAGTATTGAGGGGTAAAAGAGGCTTGTGTGGGATGAGGTAATATCACTGGATCTATATTAATGGCAGTTAAAAGGATGGAACATTTAGTAGTGGAAACAGATTTGATGTTAAGAGCCAAATATTTGTGGGATTAGGTCCATACCTAACAAATTTGGAACATTTGGTGCTGTATAGAATGTGACAGGAATTTTTCTGTCCCTATATATAATCTGGGCCTTGAGGGGATGGGCAGAGATATTATTGCCCATAATCCCTTCAATGATATTGTCCCTGCATTTGGGCCTACAACATTAGAGTAAGAGTAAAGAGAAATGTGAGATCCAGTATCAAGAAGAAATGTGGTATTTTTTTTTGAACTTTTGTGTAACATTTAATACTTAAAGACAATTCTATAAGATAAACATATTATTTTTATTTTATTTTATTTATTTTTTAAATCTTTATTGTTCAGATTATTACAGTTGTTCCTCTTTTTTCTCCCATAGCTCCCCTCCTCCCAGTTCCCACCCCACCCTCTGTCCTTACCGCCCCCCCCCCCCCCTTCTCATCCATAGGTGTATGATTATTGTCTAGTCTCTTCCTGTACCCCCAAAACCCTTTACCCCCACAAAATTGTCAGTCCACTCCTTTTCTATGCCTCTGATTCTATTCTATTCACCAGTTTATTCTGTTCATCGTATTTTTTATTCACTTGATTTTTAGGTTCACTTGTTGATAGATATGTATTAGTTGTTCATAATTTTTACTTTCCTTTTTCTTCTTCCTCTTCTCAAAGGATACCTTTCAGCATTTCATATAATACTGGTTGGGTGGTGATGAACTCCTTTAGCTTTTTTTTCTCTGTGAAGCTATTTATCCGACCCTCAATTTTGAATGATAGCTTTGCTGGGTAAAGTAATCTTGGCTGTTGATTCTTGCTATTTATTATTTTGAATATTTCTTGCCACTCCCTTTGGCCTGCAAAGTTTCTGTTGAGAAATTGGCTGACAGACGTATGGGTGCCTCCTTGTAGGTAACTGACTGCTTTTCTCTTGCTGCTTTTAAAATTCCCTCCTTGTCTTTTGCTCTTGGCATTTTAATTATGATATGTCTTGGTGTGATGTTTGGAGTTCTCTGTGCTTCCTGGACTTGGAAGTCTATTTCTTTTACCAGGTAGGGGAAGTTTTCTGTCATTATTTCTTCAAATATGTTTTCAATATCTTGCTCTCTCTCTTCTGCTGGCACCCCTATAATTCTGATGTTGGTATGCTTAAAGTTGTCCCAGAGGCTCCTTTCACTGTCTTCATATTTTTGGACTCTTTTTTTCTTTTTGCTTATCCATTTGGGTATTTTTTGCTTCTTCGTATTTCATTTATTTGACTTGATTCTTGCATTTCTTTAATCTGTTGTTGGATCTCTGTATAATATTCTTTATTTCAGTCAGTGTATGCTTAATTTCTAGTTGGTCCTTTTTCATATCCTCGAGGGTCTCATTAGATTTATTGAGGGTTTCACTAAGTTTATCAGTGGTTTCTAGAAAAATTTTGAAAAACTTTATAACAGTGGTTTTGAACTCTATATTTTGTCATTTGCTTTCCTCCTTTGCTGTCATTTGTGATCCATTTCTTTGTCTCCGCATTTTGGCTGCTTCCCTGGGTTGATAGAGTGGCTTTCTGTGTTAGGTGGTCACTGAGAGGAAATGACCTCCAAGCCATTTGGTTATGAGAATCAGTTGTGTCTACAGTGGGAGAACTTCTGTGTTGGAGACATCCTCATGGGGCAAGACTTGTTTCAGTGGGGCTTTGGTGCTCATGGAGTCTGCCCCTTATGAATCTGAGGAGTTGTTTTTAGGATTGTACCATTCAGACCCCTGGGTACACTGGCACTTGTATCTTCAAGGAGGTGCTATTTTAGCCTTTGCCTGAGGCTACTCAGCCTTTTATATGCAAAAGCCTCTGTGTGCAGCTTTGGTGGGGCGGGCTTTCAGGTAATTAACAGCAAGGAGCAAATAGCTATGGCTGCTTCTCAGTCCTGACCTAAGAGGCACTGAGTCTCAAGCCACTCTGGAGTTTCTCCTGGTGCCTGACGGTGCCAGACAGTGCCTGATGGTGCCAGATAGTCCAGCTCCTCCCCGTATGGTTCTGAGTCCCCAGAAACTCACCTGGAACTGGAATTCAGAGCTGTCGAGAGCTTGTGCCTCCCTCCAGTACAAAATGTTGCCAGCCCTTTCCGAGAACCCCTTCACACACGCCTCCGTACCTCTGCACTTTACTTCTGCATCTCCTCTGAGTCTCAGTCTCTTTCTAGTTGTAGAATTTCCACTCAGCCAACCTTCCTGTGGGTTCCGGTGGTGTCCATTTTTTCTTTTCATTGTTGTTTTGAAATGGTTGCGCCCAGCAGCAATTCCAGTGTTCACCTATGCCGCCATCTTGGTTTCTCCAGAAATCTAAGGTCATCTCTTTTAAGAGCTTTATAATATTGAATTTTGTATTTAATTATACAAAATTCAAAATTTAATTCACTTTGAGTTGATTTTTTGAGGGGTGTGAGGTCTAGGTCTTGACTCATTATTTGCATGTGGATGTCCATTGTTCCATCATCATTTGTTGAAGATAATATATTTGTTCCATTGTGTGACATTTGATTCTTTATCATAATTTAACTATGTTTATATGAGTCTATATCTGAGCACTGCCTCCTGTTCCACTGATCTATGCATCTATTGTTTCACCACACTTTCTTAATCACTGCAGATTTTTAATATGTTTTGAAGTTGGATAGTATCTGTCCCTCGATTTTCTATTTATTTTACAATATTGTTTTGACTATTCTGAGTATTTTACTTCTCCACATAAACTTCAGAATTGGTTTGTTAATGTCTGCAAAATAACTAGCTGGAATTTAAAGTTGAATTAGTTAAATCTATAGATCAATTGGAAAGAAGTGGCATCTTAACAATATTGAGTCTTCCTATCCATGAACATGATCTATTTATTTAGTTTTTTTAATTGTATTGATCAGAGTTTTGTTATCTTATATAAATTTTGTGTATATTTTATTAAATTTGTATCTAAATATATCACTTTAAGGAGTGCTAATGTGACAAGATAGTAAGAAGCTAGGAACATTCCTGGGCATTGTCCCCTGCATTAATAAACACACTCTCAAATCCTTCTGGACTTCTGTTGTGAAATCTTTCCTACACAAAATCAAGGACCTTCATGCTACAGGCTGGCCTTAGACAGACCTGCTCTGGAAAGGCCCCATTCAATAATACTAATATAAGTAGTATTGTGTATTTCTTTTGTTCATTGCTAGTATACAGAGAAGCTATTTACTTTTGTATACTAACCTTGTATCCTACAATCTTTCTAAAGTTTTTTATCAGTTCACTTGTATTTTCTGCATAGACAATTATTTCACCTATAAACAAAGTTTTATTTCTTTCTTATCAATCTGTATACCATTTATTTTATTTTATCATTTTTAAAGCATTAGCTAGTACTTCTAGAACTATGTTGAAAAGGAATGGTGGGAGAGGATACCATTGCTTTCTTTCTGATTTTAGTCAGAAAAGGACAAGTTTGTCAATAGTAATTATATTATTGTAGAATTTTTGTATGAGTTCTTTGCCAACTAGAGAAAGTTTTCAACTGTTACTAGTATACTAAGAGTTTTTATTGTTAGTGGGTGTTAGATTTTGTCAAATGCGGTTTTTTTTTTTTCTATCCAGTGATGATTGTGTGATCTTTCTTTCTTAGTTTGTTGATAAGTGGATTATAAGTAATTGATTTTCAAATGCTGAACCAGCTTTGTAAACTTGGGATAAATCACACATATCCCTATTATTCTTTTTATACATTGTTTGATTTAATTTACTACTATTTTGTTGAAGATTTTTGCATCTATGTTCATGAGAGATACTGGTTTGTAGTTGTTTATCCTTGTAATATCTTTTCCTACCTTTGGAATTAGGTTAACTGGCAACGTGAATAAGTTTGGAAGTATTCTCTCTACATCTATGCTCAGAAAGAGATTACATTGAATTGGTATAATTCTTCCTTAATTGGTTTGTAGAATTTTTCAATGAACCTATCTGGGCCTGTTTTCTGTTTGGGAAGGTGAATAAATATTGAAAATTTCTTTAATAGATATTGGCTTAATCAGATTATCTAGTTATTGATTTATGAGTTTTGTAGCTTGTGTTTTTCAAAGCATTGATATATTTTATCGGAATTATCAAATCTGTGTACAAAGAGTAACATTCCTTTATTAACTTTTTAGTCCATGGGATCTGTTATAATGTTCCTGCATTCATTTCTGATGTTAGCAATTTGGGTTTATTTTTGTTTGGTTTGTTTTTGCCGGGATAAAGTCTTATTAGTTCATGCATATTCTTTCTTTCTTTCTTTCTTTCTTTCTTTCTTTCTTTCTTTCTTTCTTTCTTTCTTTCTTTCTTTCTTTCTTTCTTTCTTTCTTTCTTTCTTTCTTCTTCCTTCCTTCCTTCCTTCCTTCCTTCCTTCCTTCCTTCCTTCCTTCCTTCCTTCCTTCCTTCTTTCTTTCTGTTGTCCTTTCATTCTTTCTCTTGTTACTTCTTTCATACAAACTAATAAGCTGATTGTAAAATTTATAAGGAATTATAAAGACAAAATAGTCAAAGCAATATTAAAAATGAGTTGGTAAATTTGCTTTTCTTGGTTTCACGACTGTAAAAACTTATAGTAATATAAAAATATAATATTGGCATAAGAATAGAGAGATTGAGCAATGAAACAAAATAGAGGCTGAAAATAGACATATATATATATATATATATATATATATATATATATATATACTTTATTCTTTTCAAAGTCTCCAAATAAATTTAATTAGGAAGGACAATTCTTTACAAATAATTGTTTTTGAGCAACTACAGAAACATAAGGAAAAAAGAAACTTCACATAAATTCCATCATATCAAAAATTACTTTAAAATTAATTAAAAAAACAAAACTTGTGAAAATTTACAAAGAATATTATATTGCTACTAGAGGCCAAGTGCATGAAATTTTTGCACTGGACGGGGGTGTCCCTCAGCCTGGCCTGTGCCCTCTTGAAGTCCGGGATCCCTCTCGCACTCTGGGACCCCTCAGGGAGATTGGGCCTAAGCCAGCAGTCAGACATCCCTTTGCAGTCTGGGGCTCTCACAGTCTGGGACCCTTCACTCCTTACTGGTCACCTGCAACAGAGGAGAGAGAGGCTCCTGCCACTGCCACTGCACTGGCTGGTCATGAGCTCGGCTTCAGGACAAGCAGCACTCTCTTTGTGGGAGTGCATTTACCACCAGGGGCAGCTCCTGCATTGAGTGTCTGCCCCCTGGTGGTCAGTGCACACCATAGCGACCAGTCATTCCACCTTTTGGTCTATTTGCATATTAGGGTTTTATTATATAGGATCATTGTGGTAGGAAAATGTTTTTGAGACAAGAGAACTAATTAAAAAGGAATAAAAGTGTCACATTGAACTTGAACACTCTTAAAATTTTTCCACATGAAAAAACTATAATTTAGAGAATGAAGTACAAACCATGGACTTAGAAAAATTATTAGCAGTGCATGTAGCAGACAAATAATTAATTTAAATAATATTTAAAGAATCACTACATATCAGTAATTACAATACAATGTAATAAGAATGGGTGAAACGTTTGAAGACACATTTCACACACACAAAAAATATATTATTCAAAAGCCATTTACGTTTTTGAAAATGTTCTCAAATTGTTGGTCATCATGAAAATGCAAGAGGAAACCACAATGAGATGTTCATCGTTCTTTATATTCTTTTGAATAGCTAATTAAAAACAATTGACAACACAAATTTTTGGAAAAGATGTAGACCACTAGAATTCTCATACACTGCACACACATAACCACATTGGGAAACATTTCAACTCTTTTTAATTAATTTTTATACCGCTATCCTAGATATTTATCAAGGAGAAATAAACGCATATGTTAAAAAAAAGATTTGTATAAGAATGTTCATAGTTATTTAATTTACAATACCCCAAATTTGGAAACAACCAACAGTGGAAGGGAGAAATTGATTGTAGAATGCCATGCAGCAATAAAAAAAGAATGAGCTACTGATCTATGCGGCCACATGTACAAATTTCACAGGGATAATGTTGAGTCCAATCCAAAGATTTATGCAATAGAATATTACTCATATGAAATTCAAGAAAATACAAATGTAACATATGCTATTTAAAATCAGAGTAGAGCTTTCCTTATGAAGCAGATGTTGGCATTGGTTGGAAAGTGGCATGATAATAGTTTCTGGGATGATACAAATGTTCTTTGTATTGGCTGTAGTGGTAGTTTGGTATATATTTCTTTGTATACAAATTATTTCTCAATATAAAAATAAACTATCAAAACAATTAAGGGACTGAGTTAAAAACATTTTAGAAAAATAGGCAAAACAAATAAACAGCCATAATTGGCCCTAAAATATATGTAAATTATATGTAAAGTTGCTTAATTTAACTTATACTAAATGTAAATTAAAACTTTTTTGAGATAGACATTTTTGATCATTCAGATGGGTGCACTTCTAATAGCTTCATTAAACAAAGCATGACCAACGAGACTATCAAGGTAAAGTAATTAGTTGGCAAATGAACATGGCATAATCTCTATGGAGAGGATTTGGAAAAATCACATGAAACACATTTATTTTGGGCTTTTTCTCAGCAATCTCACTTCTAGAAATTTACCCTGAATTATAGATTCACTAATGCAAACAAACAACAATGATATAATATCAATAATAAGAACACATACACAAATGTAATCATAGATCAATTTTAATAACAACATATTGGAAATAATCTAATACTACACATAGTTATTAACTAGAAAAAGGGGGTGCTCATTATTAGAATACTATACAGCTATCTATAATAATCTATAATAATAAAAGGATGATATGCAAATTAGACCAGACATCATTCCATCCTTCTGGACGAAGCTGTGGCTGTGAGGAAAGTCTAGGTCCCAGGTGCCAAAGGGAAGCCAGTGCCAGGAGCCTGGGGGAGGAAGGCCTACTCTTGCACAAATTTCATGCATTGGGCCTCTAGTACATTACAAAAAAAAATCTCTGTGAACTTATTTTGAATGCTTTCTAGCCTCTATATTAAGTAAGTGAATAAAAGGTCTAATAGTATGCATAATATATTACTTGCTCATGAAGAAAATAAAAATAAGTCTAATTTTTGTAAGAATTTTATTCAGGAACAATAAACTTCTAAAAAATAAAATAAAACTAATGAAAATAGTTACTTACAGAATGTGGGTTTAAAGTGATAAAATAGCAGATTCAATTTTTGTGAATATACCTTTTCCCCATAGTTTTGAATTTTGAACCATGTTATTATTTGGTTAAGTTAATTTTGTTTACTAGAGTAATTTAGTAAATTAGTAAATATATTGATTTTCTTAGGAACGATTGTTCTTACTCTGGGGAAAGAGAGATGCAAATACGGAATAAAAAAAGTGAAGGAGAATGATAATGATTTTGAACTATGATGCTGAACTGGATGGAGTTAAAGTCATTGGAGTCAAGTAATTACTAAAAGACATGGAAACCAACTATGCATTGGCAATAACCATATTTCATGCCCATTCTAGATACTATTACCTACTGAAAACAAGTGAACTAACTAACAAAAAAAACTAATGTTTCTTATAGAAATGACTGGTTTATGTGTCAGACAGAGAAATTTCAAATAAAGCTGGAATATCCAATTGTTCAATGAAATAAGAAAATCCTCCCAGCCTAATGGAGATCTGGGAAAAACACACAGGAGCCAGATGGTACAGCTTCCACTGAACAAATTATGAGTTTTATAATGAATAGTGACATAAATGGACCGTAAAATATTGTTTTCAAAAGAATATATATACACACACACACACACACACAGGTCATACTTATACTAAAACAAAATTATAATTAAAAAGTGAGAGAAGAGCAAAGGAATAGTTTTTGTTAAAAAATAATGTTACTGGGTAATTTGTGGACTTTATTTCATTAAATATTTAGTGCATATTTTAAATAAATACATGGATAAAATCATTTTTAAACAAATGAACTTAAAAATATACCTTCTGAAACTTTGTATTTAAAATTTTCTATTTATTTATGAGCATTCATATTGAGCTGTTGTTAAAATGATTCTAGCTCACTTGAAAACTGGTAAAATAGTAAGTCACAATTTCTTTTGCAACATATAGGTAAGGCAATGGGTATATATTTTAAATTTTATGGGCAAAGATGATTATTGCCTTTTAAATATGCATGTCATCATATATATTTTTTTCTCATATTTGTCTACCTGTTTAGTGTTTGTTTTTCCCACTAGATTGTGAATTCTATTCTCCTTACAGAATGTTGCATTCATCCTTATTTCCTTAGGGCCTTGCATAATGAGGGTATCAATATAGATTTTTAAAGTACAGCAATGATTGGTGTTATTTGTTATCATTAATAACTTATTCAATACAAATGATGGCTTTGTTAAGTAAAGCAATTTTATTTAATAAACAAACTCTATTTTGTTACCCATGTATTAAACATAGGTATTTGGTTGGTGCTGTGGGAATAACAGTAGTTAACTTGATTACAACATACAACATGAATCTATAATGCATGGCTAGGTCATAGTGAGACATCAGGATTTGCTTTTTGCAGAAAATATAGACACTTTCTGTGGGAAGGGCTACGATAGTGGAACTGACATTAAGTACAAAACTGTCAACTTCACATGCTTAGTAAAAAACAAACCCTCACTAGTCAGAAGGAAATAATTCATATAAACACCTGTCACCTCCTTTCTCCAGAAGGGATAAAGTTTTGTGTTTCTCATTTAAACTTGTTAAACCAATACCATGAACTCATCTGTGAACTCTAGGAAAAGAAAAATAGGTGCAAATAGTTAAAAAATGATGCAAGTATTTTCAGTCAAACTTTTGGAGATGGTGGAATCAGAAAGTAGCATTATGGGGAATAATAATTCAGGAGAGGATGGTATCAAGATCGGTGAGGGTAGAGGCAGCCTCCTTGCTTCAACCCAAGGCAGGCTTGGATGCAGAGGAGAATGGTAGGTGGATGGGCAGAAACCCCACGTCTGTCTGGGTAACCCCATCATCAGAGAAAGATGAGAACTTCAAGTCTTCTTCCACGGCACTCATTAGACAACTCCTTTGGGCTCCAAAAGGTAAGAAAAAAAACTTTGAAAGGGACTAATACTTGTAATAGTGGGTGAAAAAATAGAAATTTCCTCGTGATGCTATGTCTTCATTTTTACTTCCAGACCAGTATGACCCAGGTTTACACAGAGCCTTTGGTTTCAGGTTCACAGAATAATTTATCTGCCAGTTATACTGTAGAATTTTTGAAGCAAAGAAATGTTTTTAAGTTTCTGGAGATCCCTGTAGATATTAGGCTTTCAACTTCCTTTAAGCGTATTTAGAGAATTTTTTTAAAAAGGTGATAGTAAAGCCTTGAGGAACATTTATAAAAGTTGAATCATTATCATAAAAGCGTATGAAGTACTTTGGAGAAGAAAATTGTCTTAAAGAACTCAAAAGACTACTGTAGCAGATTATCATTTGTATCAAAAACTAAAATGAATTATTGGCTTATTAGACTCCTAATGGCTGCTAGAATTTTACAGAAAATAAAAGGAATAATTTTCTTGTATGGGTACTTAGTATTAGGAATCAGCAAAAATACTGACCTTTACTTTGAAAAGGATTAAAGAAAATAGTATAATATAGAAAACACTATTTTAAAAATGTGTTATATTTTACATAATATGATTTATTAATTTGAGTTCAATGATTTATTTTTTTTAACCAATAAAGTCCTTAAATTGCCTTGATGACTTTTGCTTTATAAACTTTCAACTTGCAGGGAATTATAAAAGTATAGGTTTAGTTGTCAAAATATTTATTAACACTTATTTGTTATATTTATTAAAGCAGTCAATTTCATATTACAAACTTGACATGGCAAAGTCATTTAAAACATGTTACCATTTTAAAAATAAAAACATATACACTATTAAAATTAAGTTAATAACCTCCAGCATCCATCTTTGCATTTAGTTAACATCATTTTTATAATTTCTATACTTCTGGATGATCTTTTGGCTGAATTAGGAGGCATTCCAGAAAAAAACAACTAAAGATCCTCGTTCTGTACCATACTTTTTAAGCACCCCAAATATTCTTTGTGCTCACTGTAACTTTCTTCATTACCCTTTCTTTTTCAGTCTTTTGGATTGTTGTATTCAGTATTTTGTTTTCTTTTGATCAGAAGGTGTGAGAGTTTATTGCCTGATGTGGTACCATTTGTTCTCTGTGAAATATGGTTAGCGTCACCTTACTTTTTTATTAAGTGTATATTTATAACCTTTAGAAGCAAATGTTCTCTATCCACATGGCTAGCGTTTATTGTTTTATGCTCTGCACGCAAAGCTGCTTTTCTTAATAATAAGAAACAGCTGTCGTAAGCCCAACAATGAATGCAATGGGTCATACATGCTTAAATTAGAGACAAAGGGAGCCAAGCAGGGCTAAACTCTTTAATTCTGTCTCACTCTTCCGTGATTGATGCACTCTAAAACGAGTGCTTATACACTGTGTTGAGATTTAACAGATGCTAAAAGGAGCCCGTTCCAGTATACATTTGTTAGGCAGCTGTGTTTTACACCAGCAGTGATTACAATGGGGAAATGGATGTTTCCATGACTGTAAGACTAACTAAACTTACATACAGGAAAACTAAGGTAAAATAATGAAAAATATTAGTGTGGTCCACAAATGCAATCAATCACTTCTATGGTAATCATACATACACACACACACACAGTTAGATATCATTACATTGATTTGTTCTTAATATCATATTATATATCACTTATTAAATCATATAAATTATTTTATTTACATGTAAAAGCTAAGTTACCGAACTATGCAGGTTAGTGGTTATAAGACATATGAAGCTATGTATATTTTAAGAAAAAATGAAAATAAACTTAGAATTTTTGTCATGTGGTACATAAGTCTAGCCAAAAAAGTTTGCTTCTTTATGAACCTTTGTTTTTGTGGATTTAAAAGTCATCTTTTGATTCTGTATTTTCTATATTAAAATTCAAATGTGGATATTAAGAAAATTTGTCTTTTCTGATGGACATATCTATTTAGAAAAGAAGCAAAACTATATATAAAATAATATCTACAGAAGATTTATATGGTTTCAGGGAATTTACAATTAAGAATATAACAGCCCTGACTAGTTTGGCTCAGTGGATAGAACATCAGCCTGCGGACTGAAGGGTCCCAGGTTCGATTCTGGTCAAGGGCATGTATCTTGAATGCGGGCACATCCCCAGTGGGGAATGTACATGAGACAACTGATAGATGTTTCTCTCTCATTGATGTTTCTAACTCTCTATCCCCCTCCCTTTATCTCTGTAAAAAGTCAATAAAATATATTTCAAAAAAGAATATAAAAGTTATTTACAAATAACAGCCCAAGTGCCCATCAGTAGATTCATGGATATAAAATGTGGTACACAATGGAATACCATTGTGTCATATAAAAGAAGGACATCTTACCATTTTGTGACCTGGAAAGGATTATGCTAGGTGAAATAAGCCGTTCAGAGAAGACAAGTACCACGTGATTTCATTTATATGTTGCATCTAATGAACAAAATAAACAAAATAGAAACAGACTCATAGACAGCAGATTTACAGCTGTCAGAAGGGAGGGGGCTGGTTGAAAAAGTTGAGGGGGTTAAGCAAAGAAAAAACAATCTCATAGACACAGATAACAGTATAGTGATTACCAGAGAAAATTGCCAGAACATTAAAAAAATAGTGATGATGATGGAAGTGTTACAGTCACCCAAAGCACCAGGCAAGGTGACAGCAAACGGCCTAGAGTCAGAGGGAGAAGGCTGTGTCCACTTCTGTTCTTGTCCTTTCATATGAATGAATTAAAATGAGTTATTCAAGATAATTGTATTGTGTTAAAGGAAATTTATTAAGAAGGTAATTTACTAAGAAAGTAAAACATGAAAAGTTATTAAAGGAGTAAGGCAAGCAAATCTATCATATTACATAATGAGCTCTCTCAACTAATCTGAGGAGTGAGTTGGGTGTGAGGTTTCTGCCTTATAGACTTTTCTGACTATAGATTTTGCAATTCCTCTGCTGAATATTTTGGCACAGATTAATTTTCAAGGTCTACCTTTTACTTTCACGTGGCCTTCCCAGAATTTGGAAGAAGCACCTGGCAATTTTATCTTGTCAAGCCCCTAGAGTGCTGGCTTTTCTGTTTAAGAAGTGGAATGAGAGACCGAACTCTTCTTTTCCCTTCTTCCCTTTTCTCTGCATTCTTTGGAGATACATTAACTATTTGCTCTCAAGCAACCTTGTCTGGGGGAAGATAAGGGCTTGATATTTACAGACTGGCTGCAGGCTACCAAATTGTTTATTTTTTTTTGTCTCAGTTTCCCTATTACTCCTGCCTTGGAATTTTTCTAGTTTCTCAATATCCTGTAACAGAGACTAGATGGTGTGGTGAGCACATAATACAATATACAGATTATGTATTATACAATTGTACACCTGAAACCTATATAATTTTAACCAATGTCACCCATCTATAATAGTAATAGATGTAATAGATATAGTAATAGATAATAATAATAGAACAATATGCTAATTAGACTGGACAGCCAAACGACCTTCTGGCATTCAGACATCCCCCAATCAGTCCCAGATTGCAAGAGAGTGCAGGACGGGCAGAGGGACCCTGTCCCCTGTGCACTAATTTCATGCATCGGCCTTTAGTCCTATATAATAAAACCCTAATATGAAAATCAACCAAATGGTAGAAAGACTGGCAGAACAACCAGTTGCTATGATGTGCACTGACCACCAGGGGGCAGACACTAAATGCAGGAGCTGCCCCCAGTCGGAGTCAGCACCAGGCCACTAGCCAAGGTGTATGCCAGCAGGGGCCCCACAATCGCCCTGCTCATCACCCCATAAATCAGTCCTGATCACCAGCCAAGCCTCATTCTCTACCCTATATATTGGGAACAATCTCTTAGATTTAAAAATTAAAACCTGGAAAGGCTACTGTAACATTGAAAAAGCAGGATGATGCAGCGATGACATGCATGGATTCTGGCTTGCATAGTCTGACACTTATAACTATGTGACAAAGCCAATGACTTAACTTCTCTCTGCTTCAGTTTTTCCACCCATAAGATGGGGAAGATGGTACTACTGCCTCAGAAGGATCATGTATGTTATGTACTACTTTTTATAATGAGGGCAAAAAAAAAAATGTAGCTGCCCATACAACAACAAGATGCCTTTCACCTGTATGAAAAGTATGATCACCGGTGCATTCAGCATCCCAGATTGTGAGAGGGATGACCAACTGCCAATTTAGGCCTGATTGGGCCTAAACTGGAAGTTGGACATCTCCTGAGGGATCCAAGATTGTGAAAGGGCACAGACTGGGCTGAGGGACATCACCCCCCACCTGTGCAAGAATTTTGTGCACCAGGCCTCTAGGAAAATCAATAAAAATTTTAAAAAGTTTTTTTTTTAATTGTATCCATCTTGTCCTTTAAGTTTTGTACACACTTATAGTAACTGACTTAGAGTTTTAGCTATTTATACATCTGAATCTTCTTAATGGCAGTTTATGTTTACTAATTTTTCTTGCTTTTTTACATGTCTAGCAATGTTTATTGTCTTCTTGACATTATGTATATTAAATTGCAGGCAATTAGGATTATGTCTCATTTCTTTAAAGGTTATTGAAGTTTGTTGCTGACATACCTATTTATTTACTCTTGTGAGAAGAATTTTCTACATTTGCTTTCCTTACTAAAGTCATAATTTGGTGAAGAAGACAGTAAATGCCCAAGGTATTTTAAGTAGAGAGTGAGTCAATGGAAATGATTGTCTACAAACTATTGAAATGCCTGGAGGAAGAAAGGTCAAGAAAAATGTTGTTGCCCTGGCTAGTTTGGCTCAGTGGATAGAGCATCAGCCTGAAAAGTCTCAGGTTCAATTCCAGTCAAGGGCACATGTTCCTGCTGCAGGCTTGATTCCCAGTGGGGGGCACGCAGGAGGCAGCCAATCATTGGTTTTCTCTCATCATTGATGTTTCTATCTCTCTCCATCTCCCTTCCTCCCTGAAATAAAAAAATATATATTTAAAAAAATAAAAGTGTTGTTAACTCTAATTTTTAATGATAGATTTGAGGGAATCAGAAAGGTACCATTGCTCCTGGAGTATAAGATTTCACCAACTATTAATGGACAAAGTTCAGCTTTTCATCAGGGATGATGCAAAGTTTTTCAAAGTCATGTGTTTATATTCTGTTTTTGGAGGAAGACTAATATCCTCCTAATAGCAAATGAATCACTACGTTGGCAAATGGCACTAAAACACCACTGGAAAAAAGATTCTGAAAACAGTAGTTTTCATCCTTTTAGACCCTGTCCAACATAAAATCTCTTATAATCCTCATAATATGATACTTGAGTTTTTCTATCACTATCTCATTGCAGCTACAGTGTTTCTATTTTATTTTGTTGTTTACTTTCTATTTTCTGTGGGTTATCACTCCTTTTGGAAAACTGTTATATCCTTGCTTTTTGATATAGTGTTTCTTTTTAGGGTACTCCCCTTTGAAGTATCCCCCTTTTTCTCTATTTATATTTGCTCTCTCTACCTATTGAAATGAACTCTTCTTAAGTGTTAGAACTGAGTCTGAAATAAGAAAAAGACATAAAAAGTTTAAGTAGTAGGAAAAAATTAAGAAATAATCAAGAAGCTTAGTTAATAGATATTTTTAATCATGTATATAACTTAGGACCACACAGGTACTTACCCATAGTAGGAGCTAAGTAATAAAAGGAGTTTTTTTAGGGTAAAACAGGCAAGTTTATGGAGTTTTAGGAATTAGAGGGTGGCAGGAAAGCATAGTTGGTTGGGGACTTGGAACTGGCAAAAGGTGCTACAGGTTAAAGGGAGAGGAAGACACCCATTCACAGAAGATAGGGGAAAGCCACAGGGAATAGAGAAATGAAAGGAGGAAAAAAGAAAAACAGATTTGCACAGGGGATAGAGAATTCTACCACTGAAAAGGGAGAAAAAGACTGAGACCCCATATGGAGTATGAGCTTTGACGCTACTATAGTAACCAATCAGAAGAGAGTATGAAGAGACAAAGAACTGCAGCCTTTATAAACTTTAGGAAAAAGGAATTTAGGGGACTACCTTTTTTGAGACCCCCTCCCATGTGGGAGGCTGTACTTGTTTCCAATAAATTTCCACCTTGTCAGATGCCGTCTTTTGTCCTTGTCTTCATTCTTCAAATCCACCTGGACAAGAATCTGGGAAAGAAATCACCTTTGCATCCTGCCCAGAAAGAAACCAAGTATTTCAGTTTAGTTCTGTGTTTCAGTTTGGTTCTGAGTTTTAGTAATATACATTGAATGATATATTAATTAAGAAATTAAAGAATGAAAGAATTGAGTTAAGTAGGTGGGATAAACTCCCTCTGGAAGGATGGTTTCTTCCCCTAATGTTTTAATCCCATTAATTGAAACCTTATCTGAAACAACCACTATCTGAATTTCTCTCTTCCTCTAGTAAGCACAAACAAATAAATTTGGGTACAGGAACTGTGAGAAATGGCTCACCTGTCCAAATTTCAAATGACAGATTAAGAAATGGAAACATGGTGGAAATGAGACTTTTAATAACACTCTAGAGAGCAGGAGCCCATTTTACAGGATCACACAGGGCGCAAGAGACATAGCCTATTTACTTAGTACCTCTTCCAGTTCCTCATTGGCTGAGGACTATTTGGTCACCTATTTCCTGTATACATATAAGGTTATTTATCTTCCATTGGGTTATTTTTTAAAAATGGGCCAGGATCTTCTCTAGTTGTCTCCACATCCCTTTGTCTAGGAGAATCTTCCTAGGACATGTGCTATCAGCCACATGTACTGCTCTCATCCTCTCTCTCCACCCCACCTATATTTCTTATTTCTTACAGAACCATGAAGACATTCTAAATCCCAAGGGATTACTAAAGTTTAGTGAAGTATTAAATTATATTTTTCACTTGGTCCCTTACTTTAACTTCCAGAATTTATGATGGAATTCCTCATTAGGAAACCAAATCTCAATTGTAAATAAAACAGCAATAACAACAACAATAAGAGACACGAAGTAATTTATTGGTGAAAAGAAAAATTTCTTCAACAAGTGTTTCCGAAACAAGAAATGAAGTGAACTCCTCCCAACCTAGTACCATATGTAAAAAAGAATTAATGTGATAAATTATGAAATTAAACATAAGAGTTATAACAGTAACACTTAGAGAATACCTCATTGGAGAAAATATTTGAGATCTTGGATTAGGCAAAGATTTCTTAGGAGACATAAAAAGCATAAACTACGTTTCTTTTTAAAAAGTTATATCAGGATTAAAATCTGAGGGTCATTAGAAAATAAAGGAACCTTTATCAAGAAAATAAATTATTATTTACATACCCAGATAAAATATATTCATACAATAGAATATAGCACAGTAATTTAAAGGAACAAACTTTCTAATATGTTCCTAATGTGTGTAAAAACATGGATAAATCTCGAAAATAGTGAGCTGAGTGACAGAAGCCAAATATTGAAACCAAAATGTGGGATGGTGAGTCCAAGTTTGTGGTCTCGCAGAATGAAGAATAAAGTTGCTGACAAAAACAGTTACGAGAACCGAAGTTTATTGGGAGAAGCCAGTCCTGGACAAGGTGCTGCTGACGTTCCAGGAGCAGCCCAGTGTCCAGAGCTTCCTTTTTGTGTTACCGTCAGAGTAGTTCAGCATCCAAGCTAATTAAAGTTCATGTGTGGAGGCCCACATGGCCATAAACCACTAGGGCATCAGGGGCTGTGCTTGCCCGCAACAGGAATGTAAGGTATCTTGTGCTATGTACCAGGGGAGAGAGGGAGAGCAAGAGAGAGAGAAGGAAGCACATGTGCTTTTCTGTATATACTAGGGGCCCGGTGCACGAAATTCATGCATGGGGGGGGGGGTTTGAGGGTAGGGGTCCCTCACCCCAGCCTGCCCCCACTCACAGTCCAGAAAACCTCAGTGGATGTCCTATGATGGCCCCAGTCTGGCAGGCACCTTTTGTGTGTCTGTGTGTATGTGTGTGTGTGAGTGAGTGAGTGTCGCCACTGGGAGCCTGCCCACAGCCACATTTGAGGTCCCCAGCAGTCAGGACCAGGGGGCCTTTCTCCTGCTCCCCAATTCCCCGCCAGGGGACCAGGGAGCCCGGCGCCGGGCAAGCAGCGAGGTGGGTGCACAGAGGCCTCGCCCTGCCGGCCCAGGGCGCCTTTCTCCCACTCCTCAGTCCCCTTGCGGGTATCTGGGAGTTGGAGAAATGTGGCTTGGGCCTGGGCAAGGCTGTCACCACTCGCCATCTTGGCTGAGTTAATTTTCATACAGCCGCTCTGATTGGCTGGTGGGCATGGCTTAAGCGTCCCGAAGAGACGGTTAATTTCAATATTGCACTTTTATTAGATTAGATGCTTGTTCATTTCTGATTGGTCTTTTCAAATTTTGCCTTAGACTACCTTGTGATTGGTAAGTTGCCTGTCTTAGTAACATTCATACATTTTAAAGCTAGTCTCCCACACACACCCTTCTTTTCCTGCCCAGTTGGGGTGTCTTAGTAACTCTGCCTAGTTGAGTTCCTGGAGTAACTCCTCTCCCCCGATGGTCCCATCCCTGTCTACCTAGTTTTCTTCTGGACCCTTGTATGATTTCATTTATCTGGAAATGTATAATACGTTATAAGTTCTTCCCACATTGATGGATGATAGAATTCAAAAAGGGCATTGGTTATTAGGCCTTATCTTTAAATTCTACCTACCACACTAACCTGCGACCATAGAAATCAGACCTGGTGTTTCTTCTGGGATGTGGGATTGATGGGGAAGGGATACAAAGAAACTCGTGGAAATGATGAAAATGTGTCTTTATTAGTTTTAAAACTGATTGAAGAATACACTTATGATTTTATCATTTCCATGTATGTAAATTATACCAGTATAAAAAATAAAACTACACAAATAAGTTTATGCTAAAAAAATGTACTAATAATTTAAAGTACATAGTATATTATTATTTTCACAACCCTATAAGGTGAATATTATTGTTATTCTTGTTTTAAAGATTAAGAGACTGAAGTTCCAAGCTCTTAAGTTAAGTAATGTGATTAAGGTGTTATGATTAATAATATGAGAACTAACATTCAATTTTAGATTTCTCTAAATGCAGGAGACAAGATCCCTTTCTTTGGGTTTTATATTTGTAGATATCTTTTTCCAGGAATTTTAGTTATTCTAATTATTACAATGAATCTAATGATGATTATGAATAAAAATATATTTTAAAAACTACTCTGATTCAAACATAAAGAGAAAGGTACAGCTATGGGGTGGATAAAAGCATAGGGAATCTTGAATTGACAGAGTTATATTTTTCTTTACTAATATGCCAGGTAATCTCTTTCTTATTCTCATAATTCAAGACTTTCAGTTCCTTGCTAAAACAATTATGTTTGGGGCTCTCCCACTCTGGAGTATGTCTGCACCTTCACGTTTTCCCTCCAGCTTATTACTTTACCCTTCTTGTCCTAATATCCAAGGGCCCTTCTTTTGCCTCCATAACTTATTTCCTGAGCTCATTTCTTCTACTGTTAACTTCTTCTACTTCTGGACTTTCTCAAAACAACAACAACAACAAAACAATTCTTTTTATACTAGAGGCCCGGTATACAAAATTCATGCATGGGTAGGATCCCTAGATCTGGTTGGTGATCAAGGCTGATAAGGGCCTTCTGACTGCTGGCCAGGTAATCCCTTCCCCAGCTGCCAACCCCTGCCTGGGGCCTTCCTTCATTCCATGTCAACCCCTGGTAGTCAGAACATGTCATAGTGAGCAATCAAACTTCTGGTCTTCTGTTCAAACTCCAAGAAGAAAATTTGCATATTAGATATATATATATATATATATATATATATATATATATATATATATATATATATACTAGGAACCCAGTGCACAAAAATTTGTGCACTTGGGGTGTCCCTCAGCCCGGCCTGTGCCCTCTCACAGTCTGGGAGCCCTCAGGAGATGTCCACCTGATGGTGTGCCTGGCCAGCCTGGGTGAGGGGTTGATGGCTGTTTGCAGGCTGGCCAAACCCCCCACTGGGGACCCTCACCCCATTGGAGTGTGGCCAGCCTGGGTGAGGGGTTGAGGGCCATTTTCAGGCTGCTCACAGTCTCTTCAGGGTTTTGGTCCCTACTGGGGTGCCTGGACAGCCTGGGTGCAGGGCTGAGGGCTGTTTTCAGGCTTTCAGGCTGCCCACAGCTCCCATTGACCCAACGTCCCAGCAAGGCTGGCTGGAAGCAGGTTTCTGGGGTTTATTTATTTTCTATAATTGAAACTGTTGCTTTAAGCTGAGGCCTGGGCAGGTAGCGAAGCCTCCTGTTGGCTTCAGCTCTGTGGCTCCTATAATTGAAAGAATGTTGCCGTGAGCAGAGAGAGGCCCAGCTGGCCTAGGCAGACAGTTTCCTCCATTGCTGGTGCAATGGAAGCCTGCTGTTTGCTTCAGCTCCATGGCTTCTATAATTGCAACTATGTTGCCGTGAGCAGAGAGAGGTCCAGCCAGCCTAGACAGACAGTTTACTCCTGGTGCAACAGAAGCCTCCTGTTTACTCTAGCTCCATGACTGCTGGCCTCCATCTTGGCTGTGTTAATTTGCATACAGCCACTTTGATTGGCTGGTGGGTGTGGCTTAGGTGTTCCATAGAAACGGTCAATTTCAATATTACTCTTTTATTAGATAAGGTAGACTAGAGGGCTTGTGCACAAAAATTAGAGTACTCCAAGCAGGGATCCCTCAGGCCAGCCTGTGCCCTCTCACAGTCTGGGACTCCCTCAGGGGATATCCATCTGCTGGCTTAGGCCCACTCCCTGGGGGATCGGGCCTAAGTTGGCAGTCAGACATCCCTCTGACAGCCTGGGAGCCCTCGGGGGATGTCCACTTGCCAGCGGGGAGCAGGCCTAAGCTGCAGTCAGACATCCTTAGCTCTGCTGAGGAGGTGGGAGAAGCTCCTGCCACCACTGCTGTGCAGATAGCTGACAGCCTGGCTTGTGGCTAAGCAGAGCTCCCCCTATGGGAGCACACTAACCACCAGAGGGCAACTCCTTCATTGAGCATCTGCCCCTGGTGGTCAGTGTGTGTTTGTGTTATAGTGACCAGTTATTCCCACTCATTCTGCTGTTAGGGTCAATTTGCATATTACCCTTTTATTATATAGGATAGAGGTCTGGTTGGTGGGGGGGCAGCTGGTTTGCCTTGAAAGGTGTTCTGGATCAGGGTGGAGGTCCTGCTGGGGTTTCTGGCCAGCCTGGGTGAGGGGCTGAGGGCTATTTTCAGGCTGGCCACCCCACCCCCACTACAATCCAAGTTCCCAGCCTCTCCTCTTTTCTTTCTTTTTTTAAAAAATATATTTTATTGAATATTTACAGAAAGGGAGGGAGAGAGATAGAGAGTTAGAAACATCAATGAGAGAGAAACATCAATTAGCTGCCTCTTGCACACCTCCTACTGGGGATGTGCCCCAACCAAGGTAGATGCCCTTCATCTGAATCGAACCCGGGACCTTTCAGTCCACAGGCTGATGCTCTATCCACTGAGCCAAACCAGTCACATCTTTTTTTTTCCTTGAATTTATTTATCTTCTATAATGAAAATTTTGTAGCCTTAAGCGAAGCCCAGATCCAGAAAACTCAGGATCCCAGCCTCTCCTTGAACTGAGGCGATGGCTGACCGAAAGCAGGTATCTAGGATTTATTTGTCTTCTATAATTGAATCTTTGTAGCTTTGAGCAGAACCCAGGGCCACCAAGGCAGGCGGGAAGCTTGGTTTCCTCCATTGCCAGCGCCAACCCAAGCCTCCTGCTCACTCTAGCTCTGTGGCCACTGCCATTTTTGTTGGATTAATTTGAATACTTGTTCCTGATTGGCTGGTGGGTGTGGCTTGAGCATAGTGGAGAGAGAGTCAGTTTGCATGTTTCGCTTTTATTATATAAGACCAGAGGCTTGGTGCACAAAAATTTGTTCACTCGGGGGGTCCCTAGCCTGGCCTGTGCCATCTTGCAGTCTGGGACCCCTCAGGGGATGTCCACCTGCTGGCATGCGTGACCAGCCTGGGTGAGGGGTTGATGGTTGTTTGCAGGCTGGCCAAGCCCCCCAGTGGGAACCCTCACCACATGGGGGTGTGGCCAGCCTGGGTGAGGAGCTAAGGGCTCTTTTCAGGCTGCCCACAGTCTCTTCAGGGTTTGGGTCCTTACTGGGGTTCATGGGCAGCCTGGGTGAGGGGCTGAGGGCCGTTTTCAGGCTGCCCACAGCCCCCATTGACCCAAAGTCTCAGCAAGGCTGGCTGGAATCAGGTCTCTGGGGTTTATTTATCTTCTATAATTGAAACTTTGTTACCTTGAGCAGATGCCTGGGCAGGTTACGAAGCCTCCTGTTTGCTTCAGCTCTATGGCTTCTATAATTGAAACATTGTTGCCGTGAGCAGAGGCCAGACAACCTAGGCAGGCAGTTGCAACAGAAGCCTCCTGTTTGCTCTAGCTCTTTGGCTGCTGGCCTCCATCTTGGATGAACTAATTTGCATACAGCCACTCTAATTGGCTGGGGGCATGGCTTGTTGGGTGAGTGTGGCTTAGGTGTCTTGGAGTAATGGTTAATTTGCATATTACTCTTTTATTAGAGTATATGGCTGACTTGCCAGTTATACAGAGTTAAATGAACGTGCACATGTATATGCATATTTATGAATTTCACAAGCAGAACAAGTAACTGCTATTAGTTTGTGTTTTCTCTGGGTCAAAGTATCAAATGTTGATTGATTCTTACTGGGAGCATGAAAGAGCATTCAAAACTTGACAATGGTTATAAATTAGGTGTGGCTACCGCATATTCAGAAATGTCAAGCAACTTTTACTGAGTGAAATCAATAATACTTAATCAGAAGGGTTATCCTATGTTTTTATAAGTACTGAAACCAGGTCTTATAAAAAAAAGACATTATTACTGTGAAGCATAGTTACTTCCATCTTGGGTAAAAACTGCTGTTTACAATTTTAACCCTGCTATTTTGGCTTCTGTAGACATTTGCTTGCTTAAATAATTGGGGAAAATAAGACTACTCCCCATTCCAGAGAGGCCATAAACTATGCCCCAGACAGAGTTGGCAGTGCTGGTGGCCAGACCAGGCCTTGAGATATGGTCTTACAGCCCTGTCCCAGCACACAGGACTTTTTCTGAGAAGTTCCAGAAGTCTCATTCCAAATTTGGAAAACAAAGAGTTAAAAAAACATATAAATAAGGAAGACTTCCACCATATTGGCCCCCAGAATTTGAGAAGCAAGAGTTCTTCGGGACCCACTAGCGCTAGCAAAATGAAAAGGACTCCAAATAAATTTGGTTTATTGATTAAGAGGTCTTTTGATTTACAATATAACAATGGAACAACACTGTCAAGAAACTAACACCACAGGGCTTATCAGCATTCTGCCAGTTTTGATAGGACATTTGTTATAGATGGAATATTGTCATCTTCATCATAGTGAAAACAAGCTCCATTCTGAATGCAGGGATGTCATTAGCACCTCATCAGATTTCCTGAAAAATGACAAAAAGTGCTTGCTGAACCTGTACAGATGAAAGACTATTCTGGTAGCCTTACTGCTCTGCAACTTTTTGATGTTTGGTATGATTATATTGTTTTATACACATAAAGTAGAATTTAATTATTAGAACAAGAAAAATTACACCAAATCATTGGACATTTTCCTAGTAGATATGTTTAAGTCATGAAAATATTGCCCTATCTTAATTAAACAGATAGCTGAGGTATCGTGTTATTGTGCCAAGGCGATGAGAATATACTTATGATATGGGAAAGCTGGGCTGAAACGCATGGTGTTTCTCTGGGCAGGATGGTTTCTGGGTTCTTTGCCTGGTGGAGTCGAAGAATGAAACCATGGATAAAAAATGGTACAGCAAAAGGTGGAAATTTATTGAGAAACTATAGGCCCAGTGCATGAAATCTGTGCATGAGTAGGGTCCCTAGGCCTGGCCAGCTATCAGGGCTGATCTGCAGGGCTACCAGGGGGCCCCCACTGGCACCCATCTTGGTTGTCCTGGCACCTCTTGATTACCAGTCCAGCCCTCCCCTCCGGCAGTCACCTCCCTCTGTGAGGTGACAGGTGGGGTGTTGTGGGGGCCCTGCCTTGGCTGGCCTGGTGCCACCCACTCACCAGCCCCACCCCCCACCACCACCACTGGTCAGAGCCTGCGGGCTGGGGGCAGCTCCTGTGTTGAATGTCTGCCTCCTGGTGGTCAGTGCATGTCATTGTGACTGGTCGATTGTCATATTAGGCTTTTTGTCATAGCGACTGGTCAATTTGCATATTAACCTTTTATTATATAAGATAAGCATAGACTCCCATGTGGGAGTCTATAAACCTTTTCTCTAAGGTTTATAAAGACTGCAGAGCTTTGTGCCTTATATCCCCTCTGATTGGTCGCTATCCCCTTAGAATGGTTACTATAGCAACTCTGGAGCTCAAACCTCCTCCTCCTCCTTATCATTTCCCTATTCCCTCTGGGATTTCTTCTTCCATCTCTTTAAATGAGGGGCTTCCTTCCCTTTATTTTGTAAATGTATCCCTTCTGCTGTTTCCAGCTCCCTTATTCTAAGGAAATGTTCCTTCTACTATTTCCAGCACCATTATTCTATGGAAATGTACCCTTGGCAGCTCTGTAGCCCTGTGCTTTTTCCATGGACCCTTAATTCCCAAAATTTTCTTAAGCCTGTCTATTTCATCCCTAAAAACTCCTTTCACTTGGGTATGAAGATGCCTGTGGTATCTGTGGGGTTCAATTAGGAAAGCACAATCACTATGAGGATTATGTAACAGAGAATTTATTATAGGAATTAATGTTCACCCCATTTGGGACTGAGAAGGCTAAAAAGGGCTAATTCAAAGGTAGCCCTGATGTTTTGGGGGGATGCGGGTAGGAATTCATGCTAGTAGGCTCAGACCTGAGGCTGAGACATTGCCTCCTTCTCTGAAACTGACCTTAATGACCTGCGGCTGAGACATTGCCTCCTTCTCTGAAACTGAATTTGCAAAACAAGACATGAGTGCTGCCCTGGGGAAAGGGTGGTTTGTTAGCTGGCGCCAAAATCTCAGAACACCTGGGGGAAGAGCAGATGGGAGTAGCACTTCCTCCAGGGCCTCGAGGGAGGAATGGAGCATATTTGCAACACAATGAACTCGATAGGCAGTTATAAGGCAAGGTTCCCGCATGTTGCTCCACTCTGATTTGGAACATTCCCAGAGTCCGCGCACATGATTAAAACTGTGATTTCACCACTTCTTCAAAGTGTCGCTTAGTTTTTTTAGTCTTTCTGCAACAGGAGGAGATAGGGAAGAAATGTCTGAAAAGAGAACACTAATCAGAAGAAAACATAATTTAAAAACCCTGGCAAGTAGAAAGAGCTAGAGTTTTCAGGGAAACATGAAAATCAGACATGTCTATGTTCAGCTACTTGTTTGGAACTAAAAAAGGGAATTGATGTGAAAGTCTGTGAGGAGTTGTTGACTCTTCATAGTTGTTGACTCTATAAGTTCAAAGAAAATTGTCAGGTGATAGGCTTATGTCAGGAACAATGATAGTTTGGGAATTAGATGAGAAATGAGGAAAGTGAAGATAGACTGGAAATCACTGTTGCTGCTGCACTTGTCTCATATCATCTCTAACCAACAATGAGCTTCAGAGAATAATGGCTGCCACTTTATTTCTGCCTTTCCAATTTTATGTAAATTTACTTTTGTTCAACTCTATGCTGATGCTTGAAAAAAAAAGAACAATTATAGGAAATAGTTTCTGGAAACACCAAGTTAGCAATAGAGTGATCTAGCACTCAGCAGAAATTTAACTTCTGGAGAAATTTTGTGATGATAGTAAAACTTTGTTTGAGTGTACATTAAAAACACAAACACTATGAGATCAGTTAAAACTAGCAAAGGTATAAAATCCAAGCATGAGTGGGCTGAAAAAAGGCTTTTCTTGCGTGTGTGTGGAAAAGCTGAGGTTATAGATAGGAGAGATATCCCAAGGCAAAGGAATTAGGTCTTAGTTTGATAGAATTCAATTACCTTTCTATGGATAGCTTTTTGTTATGGTGAAATCTTAGCATAGACAGAAGGGATGCCTTGCTATCTCAAAGTGAACTAAAGTGAATTTACAACATCTTAAGATCATTTCCAAGCCCATTATCCTCTTAACTCCACTTAAAATTTGTGTTCCATGACTTGATTGTTTTCTTTCTCTGTGAAAATATTTCTACACAATCATACATCTCTAAGCAACATTTAGCCTATTTGTACATGTTTTATTAATGGAATAATTTTACAGAAACCCTTCTATAATATTCTTTTCTCCTTAACAGATTTTTGAGATTTAACCATGTTGGTACACATGCTCTAATGTAGACATTTTGATTGCTATACTTCTTTTTATTGCAGAAACGCAGCAGAATTAATTTATTGTATGTTATTGGACATTTAGTTTGATGCCAGGATTTAACTATGATGTATAATGTTGCTAAGGACATTCTGGAATAGTTTACCTGTGCAGATGGTGTATATAGATAAAGGGGATTTGATGGACAGAAGGGAATCTTATTGCCTTTGTTTTCCATGGGTGACTGTGCTAATTCATAGTCTCACCAGTCATGTGTAAAACTGTTATATTGGAATTCAGTGGGTCAAACAGAAGACAGCACAGTTAGAGGGCTGAATTTGAAGTCTTTATTGCAAACACCAGCAGCCACAAAGGGCTCACGCCTCTCCAAACTCGTGGCCCCTAATGAGCTTAGGGGATCGCTTATAAAGGCAAACTGCGTCTTGGTTAGAACAAAGGGGGAAGCTTTACTTAGCAGATACTTCACAGAGAGCTTGTAGCCTTAAGCACAGCATAGCTTAGATAAGCAGAAGACACTTGGCATGGGAGGAACCAAGGACAGACCAAACCCCCAAGCTGGCAGAGCAGCTTGCAGGACCAGCTAATTAAGAGGGAGCCGGTGACTAAACTATAGGCTGATAAGAATGTCCATTAGGCTATTGGCACAGATTCAGATTGCTAGTCCCCCCCCACCCCCGCAAGTGTCTTATTTTCCCCATTATTTGAGCAAGTGTGCTTACAGAAACCAGAAATTGCAGAATTACTTTCTGGAATTAACAGAGCAAAGGACCATCTGTGTTTAATGGAAAATTTTCTCACAAAATGGAGGTTACAGCAACAAGATGGAGTGCCTGTGGTTCAGATGGAGGGCGAGGGACAGGATGGAGTCAGTCCTTTCAAGGTCCTTTATTAAACAGTTTCTAAAGTTCAAGATAATTGGTAGATACTTGGTATTGTTGGTATCTATTTTTTGCCAACTTAAACAATGTGAGATAACCTTTTTCTCTAGTTTTAATTAAAATCTTTGTAATTACTTGGAGTCTAAAAACATTTTCACTTGTTTATTGTGATTTTTAAAAAATCTTTTAATCATTATTATTATTCTTTTTAAAAAATATATTTCTTTATTGATTTCAGAGAGGAATGAAGAGGGAGAGAGAGAGATAGAAACATCAATGATGAGACAATCATTGATTGCCTCCTGCATGCCCCCTACTGGGGATTGAGCCCATAACCCAGGTATGTGCCCTTGGCCGGAATTGAACCTGGGACACTTCAGTCTGTAGGCTGACGCTCTACCCATTGAGCCAAACAGGCTAGTGCCATTATACTGTTCTTACACATTGCAGACACTAATTTGTTGACATTTGTATGCACTGAGAGAATCACAATTACATAGCTTTCTTTTTCATTTGTTTTTGCTCATTTTAATCCATGAAATGTACCATTCATTTCCTTTATGTTTATTATCTATCTACCATCTATCACTTATTATCTATCATCTATCTATCTATCTATCTATCTATCTATCATCATCTAATATCTATCTATTTCTTCACTGTAATTATTTCTGAGTTTTCTTTCCCAAACAAGATTTTAACTCGCATGAAAAATAATTTTGAATATAAATTCAATCCCCCTTCCACAATGGATATTTTGTTTCCTGATGCAATTCACCAAAAAGTCAATTGTATGTTTCACTGACTTTTAAAATATTTTATTTTGAAAAATATGAAATATACTGTAAAATTGAATAAATATTAAAATGAACATATATATTTTTATCTAGACTCATTAATTGTTATTCTTCTATAGCATTTGCTACAAGACATTATTTTCTCACTCTGGTCTCTAGTCAGAAGTGAAAAAGAAACAGCCACAAAAGTATCACTTGTTTTAATTTTGCCCTGTTTCTACAGAAAGCATCCATTGCTAATTAATTATTTTTATTTAATTATCCAAAATTTAAGCAAGAGTTTTAACATATTTCTTTCAATATATCTAAATGTTGTAATACATTTTTAAAGAGAAAATAAATTGAATTTATTAGTCAATTGTTTAAAGCAGTATTTACTGAAAACCTGTAGCTCTATACAGAGCCCTGATTTGGTTTCTTAAAAGATCCTTTAATCTAATGAAGAAATTCAGTGTATGAAAGTAAATAACTTAGAAAGAAATAAGAAATGTGAAGAGAAAGTGTTGAGTGTGACAGGATTAGGTTAAAACTTGTAAATGGAATGTATGTTATGGCACAACATCATTAAAAGGCTACGTTAAAGAGATTTATCCAATCTAAGGAGCAGAATAGAGGCAAATAAAGGGCAATGTTAAAAAACTATTTGAAATTTAAGTTTTATTATCATTTCTTAGTTTCTTGCAAATAATAATCACACAACACATATTGCTGCCTGATAATGTAGAGTGAAAAAAAAAGGGTTTGTAATCTCATAGGTGGTACAGAATGTTTGGACTGGAACCCGGATTCTTTGTCCGCCAGAGTTGAAGAATGAATCCACAGACAGAAGGTGGTGTAGCAAAGGTGGAGGTTTATTGCAGAACAAGTACAGACTCCCAAGTGGGGAGGGGAAAGAGTCCCCCTGAGTTCCTTTTCCCTATGGCTTATATAGGCTGCAGATCCTGGTGCCTTGATATCCCCTTTGATTGGTCACTATTCCCTTAGACTGGTTACTATAGTAATCCCTGGGCTCAAAGGTTGAACTTCATATGGGGTTCATGTGAGGTTCTCCTCCCTTCCTTCCTTATTGTTTTCCTATTCCCCCTGGCTTTCTTCTTCTTCTGGATGAAGGGCTTCCTTTTCTTTATTTTGTAAATATAGACCTTTTGCTGTCCCCAGCTCCCTCATTCTATGAAAACCTGTTGCAGCTTTTCAGCTTCCCCTATTCCATGGAGATGTACCTTCTGCTGCTCTGCAGCCCTGTGCTTCCTCCATGGTCCCCTTAATTTCCAAAAATTTCCTAAAACCTGTCTTTTTCACCCCTAAAATTCCTTTTTCACAGGCATAGTTTCAAATCCCAGTTCTAATACAAAATATTTATAATTGTAGACTCCATTGATTTTTTACAAAGTACATATGAAAAATGCCTATAATAACATGGAGTACTCAGCACAATGAAGCATACTGTGATTATGTATTATGTATATGAAACTTTCCTTCCCCTTTTTTGAATAAATTGACTCGTATACTCCATAGAAAGGATGGACATAAATCCAAGAAAAAAAGTGTTCCGAAATAAAACTTATCCTTATAGTTTCAGTTCTGTTTCCCAAAAAATGACAGTTAAAAAATAACCTACTTTATTAATATGTATATTGCAGTATTATTTAGTATATATAGAAACTTTTGAGACTAAATCTTATATGCACAAAAATGCAGAGTAATTCTTATTAAGTGTGTATTCTATACATCCACAGAAGAAGAATATAGAACACAAAGAAATATAATTTATTAATAGCAGTACAAATCCTAAATACATTCATCCTAAATTATTTTGTTTTCTCCAAGAAACTCCCAACAAAATACTAACTATAAAGAGAGAAAAATAATATATTTGCAGAAGGCTGGAGGATCCCATTTTAATCAATGATTAATGTTAACATTACCAGTAATGGGACACATTATCATCATGTGTCAATTCATAGGATATAATATTTTGTGGGAGGCATTTTGAAGCTGTAATAATATCTTATTCCTTGTTGTATTCTAAAATAATTAACTAATGCCAGTACAAATTCATAGACCCTTATTTTATTCTATAGCTTGTAATGTTATTATAATTATGCCTACTTTTTGATGCTTAGATGGTCTGTTTTAGAGTGTGGGAGAACTTTCAAGTTATTTATATGTCCTTTTGACATGGCTAAGTTATTCTTTAAGCACTCAAGATCTTGCAGAAAGAGCAAAAAAACTAAGTGGCGCTTTGAAGAGGTGGAGAAATCAGTTTTAATAAATTAATAACGCGCGCGGTCTCCAGGGACAAAGATTCCAAATTCTGAGCAGGGGGTAGCATGCGAGAACCTTGCTTTATAGCTGCCCCTTGAGTTCATTGATTTGCAAATATACTCCCTCCCCCCAAAGTCCTGAAGGGAGAATTCTTTTTATCAACCCTTCCCCCAGGTATGCTTAGGTTCAAAACAAGGCCCCCTGCTTTTCCAGGGACAGGGCTTTGTTTGGTCTAGCGGCCTAACACTCCTTTGCAGAAGGAACCTTCCTCCTCAAAGATATTTTCAGCAAAACTAATGTACCAGTCTCCTTTGTAATTTCTCTGACCTAGTCTATTTCTAACAAATCAACTATTTCTCCAAAGGAGTCCTAGTTTCATTTTATTTCTTCCTCTAATAAAGTTTGATATATAAAGCCATCTTCTAAGATGTGCTCATTAATCTTAAGTAATAGTGAACAAAGTGATAGACAATCTACATTTATTGTTCTGGGGCTTACTACTCTCTCTCTCTCTCTCTCAACTTGTGACTCTCTCCTCAAGGAGTGAAATATGTGATTGCCATTATATACAACAAATATATTAATTTTAATGGACCTACTGTACATATACAAATTGTCACCATCTTACTACACAGATGCCCTTCTCTCTTTGGTTGGTTCTGAGGCCCTGTGCCAGGCTGCCACCTCATCTGTAAATACTGTGCTTAGCTCTAATTCCCATGCTGGGCAGCTTCCCATACATCACTCCAAGGCCACTACAATTCTGAAAACACATGTCATACCATCCCTCCATGAAACAGCTTTCTCATCTTACTTGAGCTGTGACTCTGCTACCAGACTCTCAATTTGGTTTCTTCCTCATTTGATGCTTGCTCTACATTAGCAACTTGGACTATTATTCTTCTAAACACAAATGCCTTCCAGGGCTTCATTGTTTAGAAGGGAGCAGAGTAAAAACAAAAGAGAAGGAAATAAAGGGGGGAAAGTGGAAAAGGATGAAAAAAAATAAAGCTTCAGTTCTTTTTTAAAAAAATGATCTTAAATGTTGAAAGTATTACAGATGTCCCCCTATTTTTCTCCATTGGCTCCTCCAACCCTCTGACATTCCAGGCCTTCACCACATTATTGTCTATGGCCATGAGTTATGCATATCTATACTATAATGGCCTAGGTGGTCATCATGCCCTCATGTCATCACAAGATGGCCATCACAAGATGACCACATGCACAGTGGAGGCAAGGTCCAGTGTCTCCACCACCTCACGTGGATGAAGTGAGTCCCGGTGGAGGAGGCAGGTTATGGCAGGGGAAGGCAGTTGAAGGTGACAAGGCCGGCAGGGAAAGGCAGTTGTAGGCAATCAGGCCGACAAGGAAGTGGTTAAGGGACAATCAGGCTGGCAGGCAGAAGCAGTTAGGGGCAATCAGGCAAGCAGACAGGCGAGCAGTTAGGAGCCAGCGATCCCAGAGTGCGAGAGGGATGTCCAACAGGGATTGGGCCTCCCCTAAGGACATCCCCTGAGGGGTTCCAGATTGGAGTGGGTGCAGGCCGGGCTGAGGGACACCCCCCCCATGTACAAATTTTATGCACTGGGCTTCTAGTATGCATATAAATTATTTGATCACTCACTCCCACCCACCCCCAACTTCCCTCTGAGATTTAGAGGGAAGTCTGTTTCATGCTTCTATGTCACTGGCTCTATTTTAATTCATTAAAATTGTTCATTAGGTTCCACATATGAGTGAGATCATGTGATACTTGCATTTCTCTGACTGGCCTACTTCACTTAACATACTTTCTAGGTCCCTCCATGCTGTCGCAAGGGTAAGAGATCCTTCTTTTTACTGCTGCATAGTATTCCATGGTGTAAATGTACCACAGCTTTTTTATCCACTCATCTACTGATGGGCACTTGGGCTGTTTCCAGATCTTAGCTATTGTAAATTCTGCTGCTATGAACATAGGGGTGAATAGATTCTTTCTGATTGATATTTTGGGATTCTTAGGATATATTCATAGAAGTGGAATCACTGGATCAAATAACAGTTCCACTTTTAATTTTTTGAGGACACTCCCTACTGGTTCCCACAATGGTTGCACAAGTATGCATTCACAACAGCAGTGTACCAAGGTTCCCTTTTCTCCACATCCTTGCCAGAACTTTTGTTGATTTGTTGATGATAGACATCTGACAGACATGAGGTAACATCTCATTGTTATTTTAATTTGCATCTCTCTGATGATTAGTGACTTGGAGCATTTTTTCATATGTTTCTTGGCCATCTGTATGTCCACTTTGGAGATATTTAGGTCTTTTGTCCATTTTTTAAATTGGATTGTTTGTCTTCCTTTCATTAAGTTGTATGAATTTCTTATATATTTTGGAAATTATCCACTTATTAAATATATTATTGCCAAATCTGTTCTCTCATACAGTGGGTTCCCTTTTAATTCTGTTGATGGTTTCTTTTGCTGTGCAGAAGCTTTTTGTTTTGATATAGTCCCACTTGCTTATTTTCTTCTTTGTTATTGGGAAACACATTACCAGATGAGATGTCTGATATTTTGTTGCCTATATCTTCTTCTAGAATTTTTATGGTTTCATGACTTATATTTAAGTCTTTTTTCCATTTTGAGTTTATTTTTGTGTGTGTGTAAGTTAGTGTCCAAATTTCAAAGGAGGAAATAAAACTGTCATTTTTTGTAGATGACATGATATTGTACATAGAAAACCCTAAAGACTCCACCAAAAACTACTAGAATTAATAAATGAATCTGGCACTGTAGCAGAATAAAATTAACAAGTTAACACCAGAAATCCATGACATTTTTATACACCAACAATTAATTCTCAGAAAGAAAAACTGAAGAAAAAAAATCCCATTTACCACTTCAACAACAAAAAAAATTAAGATACATAGGAATAAACTTATCCAAGGAGGTAAAAGACCTGTACTTGGAAAACTACAGGACATTAAAAAAAGAGATAGAGGAAGATATAAACATGTGGAAGAATATACTGTGTTTATAGATTGGTAGAATTAACATCATTAAAATGTCTATACTACCTAAAGCAATCTATAAATCCAATGCAATCCCTATTAAAATACCAATGGCATATTTCAAAGATCTGGAACAAATACTCCAAAAAAGTATATAGAATCTAAAAAAGATGCTGAATAGCCTCAGCAATCTTGAGAAAGAAGAACAAAATTGAAGGAATCATATTACCAGATATCAAGTTATACTACAAAGCCAGTGTAATCAAAGCAGCTTGGTTCTGGCACAAGAACAGGCACATAGATCAATGAAACAGAACAGTGAACCCAGAAATTGACCCAAATCATTATGCTCAATTGATATTTAGCAAAGGAAGCAAGAGCATACAATGAAATAAAGACAGCTACATGCAAAAAAAAACAAAAACAAAACTAGACCACCAACTTACAACATGTCCAAGAATAAACTCAAAATGGATAAAAGTTGTTTTTCAATACCATTTTTGAAAATAAGAAATATACATTAACTGCCTAAGCTAAATTTTGAATCCCTTTACCTGCATAATTTATAATAAATCATACAGCATGTATATTAAAAAATTGTGATTTCCAGGACAGCTTTCAATGATTCCTTTTGAAACTATTAGAGCTCAATTTGTGTTCATATGTGTGAATTTTAAAAACATGCAGTGGTAGAATATAGAATGTTATTAAGTTACATTAGATTCATTAGTTAGAAATAAAATAGAAACAACTATATCTAAACTAATAAAAGCAAAATATTAAAATTAACTGTTTCTCCGAGACAGGGTAAGCCACGCCCACAAGCCAATCAGAGGGGCTGTATGCAAATTAGCCCAGCCAACATGGCGGCCGCCACTCCCGGACCTGAGTAAACAGCCCTTTCCATTGCGGCAGGAGCGAAAGTGAAGCTGCGGCCTTTCCACTTAAACTGGCTCTAGCGAAACACAGATTTGAAACATTTGAAACAATATAACAATCATAGAATCCTCGGGAGCTGAAGGACACAGCAGCCCGGGGCCTAACCAGTAAAAGTAACAATTGTTTCATTATAGACGCTGCGAGGTGAGGCAGAGGAGGCTTCGTTAGTAGTTAGAAGGCCGCCTTAAAGAAACAGTGTATCAATTATAGAAGACAACCCCAGGCCTTAAAGGAACAGTATCAATTATAGGAGATAAATCACAGTAACCTGCGTCCAGCCAGCCTTGCTGGGACGTTGGGTCAATGGGAGCTGTGGGCAGCCTTAAAGCCCCTCACCCAGGCTGGTCAGGCATGCCAGCAGGTGGACATCCCCCGAGGGGTCCCAGACTGCGAGGGGCACAGGCCGGGCTGAGGGACCTCCTGAGTGCACAGAGCGGCTGCAGGGCGGGACAGCGTAGGACCCAGGACCCGTGAGTGGGAAACAGGCGGCAGGGTTGGAGGGCACCGGGAAGCGGGTAAGAGGCGGCAGGGGGGGGTCTCGGCCTGCTTGGTGGGCTTCC
>PVJC01000182.1:0-152193 GCA_004026665.1 Murina feae
TGTAAATGTACTCTTAAGATTTATACACTATACTAGCCATAAACTTTCATCAGAAAAAAACTGAGAATCAATATTGAACTTAATGATATGCATGCTAAAGTATTTATGGGGAAATTTTCAATTCAGAAAATAAGATAGATTAATGGATGGAGAGATAATGAGATAAATATGTGATAGAGTAAATATAATAACATTTTAGTGGTAGAATCTAGGTGGTACATATATTGGTTTTCACTTCAAAATTTTTTCAACTTTTCTATGTTTGACTTCTATAATAAGATGCTGGAAAAGTATTTATGAAGCATTAATGTGCCAGGCATTGAGTGAGGTGATAGAAATTGAATAAGGAACAATATAGACAAGATTTTTTTCTTAGTCTATTTGGGCTTCTATAACAAAAATGCTACAGACTGGGTGGTTTAACAACAAACATTGATTTCTCACAGTTCTGGATGCTGGAAGCCCAAGATGAGGGCTCCTGAGGATTCAGTGTCTGGTGAGGTTCTGCTTCCTGGTTCATGCATGGTCACCTTCTCAGTGTTTCCTCACATGGTGCAAGAGAGAAAGGAACTCTTTGGGGTCTCTTTTATAAGGGCACTAACCCTATGTGTAAGGGCCCCACCCTAACAACCTAATCACTTCCCAAGGGCTCTACTTCCTAATGTCATCATTAGAAGGTTACAATCTCAACATATTAATTTTTGAGAGAACACAAACCTTTAGCCCATACAGAACCAATCCTCACGAAGCTGGCATTTTGAAGTAATTCAGTAGCAATTGTGGTTTTCAGTGATGCATCCCATGGGCACATTCATTTCTGAGTCGATCAGACTTAACCCAACCTCCATGTGTACCATGCATTTCCCATTTACCTGCTCAATACTTCAGCTACACATTTCACATTTAGCTGCTCAACAAACACAGGCCTCTTGGCTTTCTACCTCAACGTGGATGATGAATGCCACAGCAGCCCCTAGTTGTGCAAAGATAAATCATTCCAAGTCCAAGTGGTAAGCCACAGAAATAGCAGCAATTTATATATACTCCAGGAGTCCCTTGCGAGAAAGCCTTCACTATTTATGATGGATAGTGATGAAAGTTAAAAGCAAGAATGGGAGTGGCAGCTTTATTTTATTACCATGGGCACACTACAAATGGAAATGCTCATTGGAGAGCAGGTTGGATAGGAGACCCTCATGACACAAAGTTTATCATAAAAAACATAGGCATTCACATAAAGCTGCAGCAATATTTTCAATACTGGCTGAACATTTCTGAATTGGAACAAAGAGACTTTTCAATATTCTTAAATGACTTTTAGGCTTGTGGTCCAAATCCCAATAAGCAAAATGTTGCATTGCTACAAGTCACAATTATAGAAAACAAATAATTCTAGCAGTGTTTGCATTTGGGGGATCTGGGAAACTTGAACTGGGATGGGAAAATAAATCTTTGCATCATGAAGTAGAAATAGTTTCTCTATGATGTCATAAGCTATGTGGCTGAATTCTGATTTTTATTAGGCAAACTTAAGCAAGCTACTTGCCTCTTTAGGTCTCAGTTGTTGTTGTTGTTTTTAATCTGTAAAATGGTAATAAAACTACCCATTTAGAATGTCCTAAGAATTTTTTTCTTTTCTATTAATCCTCAGCTGAGGATATTTTTCCATTGATTTTTAGAGAGTGGAAGTGATGGTGAGAGACAGAGAGAGAGAAACATCGATGTGAGAGAGACACATTAACTGGTTGCCTCCTGCAGGCACCCCAAACAGGGCTGGAGATTGAGCCTGCAACCGAAGTCTGTGCCCTTAACTGAAAGCTAAGCCAGGGTCCTTTAGTCCTTGGGCTGACACTCTTTTCCCTGAGCCAAACCAGCTAGGACAGGAATTTGAAACACTTAACACATCTTTAGTACTTAGTCTAGCTCAAAGTTGGTGTTCAAAAACTGGCAGCGATGATAGTGGTGGTAGTGGTGATGATGATGATGAGGGTGGTGATGATGATGATGATGATGATGGTGGTGGTGGTATTGATGATGGTAATGATAACAATGATGACTCCTAAGGCAATGCTGATAACTACAACAACAACAAAATAAAGAAAAGCAGGAGGACATGCAGTAAAAAATCACATACAAGAAACAAGGATGCAGCTACTCTTTCTCTCCAAGAATTAAATGGCATGAAATCAAACAAGAAACTTTGGATGTGGCAACTGTTTAAAAGCTTGAGTTCAGGCAAAAGAAAGCCAACAGATGAAGATCATCTGTTAGCTAAGGTGCACATGGTTTCTCCTTCATCAGTGTGGTTATGATCAATTAGTGATGCCTGCCACAGATTTGGACCATAGGCACAGCAACATATGTAAGTTTATAGGTTCTGGTGATGGAACTTCAGGCAGAGTTCTCATATATAGCACTTTCACACTGCAAACAGAACAGAATATTATACAGTTCTAATATTCAGCACTTACGGAGTCTCTTGAGCTTTAATATTATTTGGGTTTTTCTACCTCATTAATTTTGAGAGCAAGGACCGTCTATTTATTACTTATTAATAGGAATATTAATAACAATGTATTATATTTGTTAATATTAATAATTTGAAATAGAAATAATATTAATAATATTATACTTACACTTAATAATATATTAAATACTTACTAAAATATTTATTCCCGCACATAGACCATTCTTAGGTGCCCAATGAATGTTGGTTGAATCAAATACAAATATTGTCTTTGAGATACAAATTAGTTAGTATTTATAATGTTCTTTTGAAGTAGCATATATTAAGAAGAACTTTGGAAACCTTTCATCCCTATGCAACTCTCTCCTCGGAGGGGAATAAAGGAAAATGAAACTTTACTCTTGAAAAAAGTTAAGTGGAGGCTATTCTGTCCCTTGCTTTATAGAAATGAATCTTTGCAAAGCCCTGGTAAAAGCTGTTCCAGACGTAACTTCATGACTGGGTTTGCAATTCACCTTCCAAAATTGTTTATTTGCTTCCCAAAGATCCACCTTTGTTCCGGGTCCAGTCTGACTCAAAAAGGAAAATTTCACTAAGATTTTACATGTGAAAATGTTACAACCTTCCTCAATTTCTTTCCAATTATTGTGGCAATCCACATGGCAAGAAGGGAGGACAATGTTTATGATGCTATTTTGTCTCAGGGCCTTATTTTGTCCTTCACTATTCAAGATCTACAACAACACCAATACCAACGTAAGACTTTTCCAGGAGGATTCTGCCCAGTGCCTCACAAATCAGGCAGCTTTCCTGTCTGACTGGTAGCAACAGGCACTGTTCCCGGCCCTGTGTGAGCTCCAAGCACCATTTCTTCTCATCCTTTCGGGTGGTTCTTTCCCCAGTCCAGCGCTGCTTCCGCACATCCAGGAGCTGAATCCTCTGCAGATCTCCTGGTTGTCTCCACATGCAACCCTCTGCTACCTAGAACTCTATCTTGCAAACACAAGTTGTTTGGGTTTCCTGTATTCACAGCTCTGTCTCCTCAACCCAAAGCTTCATGGATGCCTGGCTTCTCCCGAGGGTCTGCTTCCTTCAAGCGGCCTTGTGGATTTCTTCAGAAACCACCTCAGAAACAGGAGCTGGAAGGAAGCTTCAAGGTCAATTGTCCTGTCCTCCGAGGAGCTTGTAGACATGCTGTGATGCCAGATCCTGCTCTCTGTGACGAAGGCTTTCTATGCTTCAGCAACACTGGCCTTTCTTTTTCATAAACTCTGTCCCTGCCCCAGGGCCTTTGTACTTGCTTTCAATTCTTGATTGGGACATTCTATGTGATTTTTGTATGTCTGACTTGCTTTCATCCTTCAGGTCTTTTTCAAGTGTTAATTGCTTAAAGAGATCCTCCCTGGGCATCTAAAGCTGCTGAGTGATTTTGCAGAAGCCGAGCTATTAGGGAGTCACTATTTTTCCCCATTTTATAGCTGGGATAACTGAGGCTCAGAAAAGTGACAAAGCTACCCTAAGGCTCCATAGCATTGTGGCATTGCAGTTGAACCTGAAGGCAAGTGACTGTTCCATTGTTTTATATGTATCTGGCTTTCTCGTTTATCAGGGGGACCCCTTCCTTCTCTTCTCCTTCCTTTCTACCCTTTTTGTCATTTTAGGATCAAGTTGATTAACATTGTATCTCCTTTGATGGGGCACAGGCAGACCACATTTTAACAGGGTTTTAAGCACATTTTCTGGATTCTGCTTGCTGCAGGCCAGCATGTCTATTTTTCTTATTATAAACAAGAATGGAAATAGCTTATGCTGTGGAGAGATAAAAATTGCCAACACAAAACTTGTTTCCTTTGTAAAAGAGTTTGTGAAATAAAATGGGTAGTGTTTTCTCCCCCTTAGGTCAATCCAGTATAGTGGTGTAATGTGATGAAGCCTATTGTAAGCTAGGAGTTCTCTCCTCTCTTCTCTCTCTCTCTCTCTCTCTCTCTCTCTCTCTCTCTCTCTCTCTTTCTTTCCCTCTCTCCCAAATTGTAATTGAGCATCTACTATCTAATCTAATAAAAGAGTATATGCAAATTAATCCTCACTCGGTTACACCCACAAACCACACCCACAAGCCACACCCACCAGCCAATCAGGAGCAAATGCAAATTAACTCAACTAAGATGGAAGCAGCCACAGAGCTGGAGTTGCTCCAGGCAGTGAAGGAAGCCAGGGGCCCTGAGCTCTACTCAAGGCTACAAAGTTTCAATTACAGAAGATAAACAAACCCCAGATACCTGCCAGTCTGGGACCTTGGGTTGCCAGGGGCAGCCCAGCCTTCAAGGGGGGGGGGGGCGGGGGGGGAACAAAGGCAACAAAGTTTCAATTGTAGAAGTTAAATAAATCCCAGATACCTACTTCCAGCCAGGCACCCCAGTAGGGACCCGAACCCTGAAGGGGCTGTGGGCAGCCTGAAAATGACCCTCAGCCCCTCACCCAAGCTGGCCACACCCCCATGGGGTGAGGGTCCCCACTGGGGGGCTTGGCCAGCCTGCAAACAGCCATCAGCTCTTCACCCAGGCTGGCCAGGCACATCCGCCGAGGGGTCCCAGGCTGGGAGAGGGCACACGCTGGGCTGAGGGACCACCCTCCCCACCCCCGCTGAGTGAACAGGCCTCTAGTAGTCTATATATTTGCCAGGGGATAAGCATATAATGGTTGAATAATATAGATATGGTTTTTGCCCTCAATGAGTTTATAGGTTTGCAAGGTAGCTGGATAGTAAGCAGGTAATTATATGAGTACTTACATGATTATATTGCAGTAAGTACAAGAAGAGTTTCAAGGTGCAATGAAAATGGAGAGAGAGAGAGAGAGAGAGAGAGAGAGAGAGAGAGAGAGAGAGGTCTGGAAATCTCCCCCAAGGACTAGGAGAATCTATCTTAATCTGACCTTGCTTACTTACTTTTCCCACTTCACCTTGTACCTACCCTACCTCGCCCTCACTCCCTGGGAATCCAGGCACCTTCTTTCTCTGTTCTTGAACACTGAAGCTACTGGTATTCCCGACTTTGGCCTTTGCATATTCTGTCTTCTGTCTGCCTCACCCACCACCAGGTCTTTCCATGGTGGGTTTCTCTCCATTGGATCTAATCCCAAATGCCCAGCAAGGATTTTCTTGCCCCCTCTATGCGAGAACATCCCTCCGTCACTCCCTCCAGCTTGCTTCCTTGACCCAGATGATGTCAAGGTTACCACACACAGGCCATAGTTTGAGTAGCAAGATTTTAAGGAATTTCCTTTCTTGGATCAGAAGAGGAGAAAGTGCGAGGTTGGTGTTTCCGCCGATGGTCGCTATGATTTCAAGGAATGACATTGGGTGCTCACGCTGCAGGTTCTGAGGGCAATAGCTCTGTCAGTCTCCTACCGAGAGAAAAGAAACATCCCTACACTTGCGCCAAATGCTGTGCCAAGTTGGACCGTTTCATTGAATCCTTAGACCATGTCCTGTCTCACTCATGGAGGAAAACCTAAAGTTTGGAGAGTTTCAGGAATTTGCCTGTGGTCTCGCAGCAAGGAAGTGCTGAGCATGGATATGGCTTCTGATTTGTTTGCAGCTAGAACTTCTCTCTTTCTGCTGTAGCCCACAGCGTCCTTTGAGGTTGTATTTTAATGCTGCCTTTTCTTGTAAAAGTCAAATTGATAAGAGCTGATATTCTGAGACACAAACAGCAGAAATGTAGATAGCAGCTTCCTGCCATTTACCAAGCACTTTCCCATCTGTGGCCTCATCATCAGGACAGTCTGTGGGAGGTGGGCTGGGTCAGTGGGATGGGGATTCCCATTCAAATCTCAGCAGGTGCTTTGAGGAAGTCAGGAAACCCATCCAGTCTCCAATTCTTCACCTATAATATGGAATTGCCAATACCCATCCAAGATAGGCAAATCTGAAATGGAAATGCAGGCCCAGCATCAGGCATAGAGTAGGCTCCACATGGGTATTAATTACCATGTACTCTACAGTTAACGCTTATCATTACAGTTAATGATTATCATTAGTTCTACAATCATTAGCAGCATCCCTTCCTCAGTGCATTGAAAGGGGAGGACCCCAGGGCTATGGGTCGATGGAAGGTGAGTCAGTCATAGCCACGGACACCTGGACCTCACACACCAAGTGGTAGGATGGCTTGGTTCTCACTTTCCTTTGGTTACAAGTTGCCACACAAATGAATGAGGCGGTCACACAAACGAATTGCGATGCTCTTGTGTACCTTCCATGAGGCTCTGATCATTTCTGGCCCCGTGGATACAACCACAATCTGTCTAACTCAACTCTGCAGCAAGAGGGAGATTTGTTCTCATCTTTCTCATCTGAATCAGAGGCACCCAGGGATGAGCCTGACATGGTCTCAGGAGAAGCAGGGATGATTTATACAGACATCGGCAACATAACTGTCTCCGTGACCCGGCATGTCTCACAACGCTTTTCATTCGTCAAACAAATTAATCTCCATGTGTCACTTAAACACAACAGCGACGCTCACTCACAGAGAGGAGGACGGGCAGGGTAGGGAAGATGTCCATTCCCCAGGCTGGAAGAGGGGTCCTTGCCAAGTTTCACTCCACGACTTTCTCAGTCTTTTATTGTTTTTTGATTGTTAAAGGATGTGCATTATTTTGTCACCCTTTAAAATTTGGAAGCCTGGGATTGCGACATCCATTCCTGAAAAAAAATCACAGAGGATATTAAAAATCATAGAGGATATTAAAAATCACAGAGGATATTAAAAATCATAGAGGATATTAAAAATAAGCAAACATTTCTGTGCTCTTCCCTTTTAGTTACCAATCAGTTCACACAAGTTTACCTCATATAGTTTAAAAAAAGAATTCTTATTCTGTAGCACAATTGAAAACAGAATGTGACTTGTTAATATTTTACTCGGTCTGTGCCGAGTGCTTTTTAATTTTGTCTTCTTTTTTCTTACTTAAAAAATAGAGAACAGTAACATTGTGCATGTATTCTTCAACCAAAAAGAAGCACTTCATAATATTTTTATCATCTATTATATTTTTTATAAATGCAGTTTAATTATTTTCTAATATTTTAAAACATAAGGCTTTAAACATAAAATATGGAGTTCTGGACTGAAAAACAGGAAAAGGCTGGCAAAAACTTGGCTTGCATTTGTGTGTGATAGCATTCACCTGGAACTGAGCAAACTATTCCATTCCAAAGATCTGAATCCTGCGGCTTGCCACAGCCTCCGTCACTCCCTATTGCTTCTTACATGCAGCTTGCTGTTTGTTTGACCTTTGTAGGTAGATGGGTCTCTGACTCATTTTTTTTCTGTGATCTTCTTTCCCCCTCTTTCCCTCCCGGATGGGTCTCGTGGTCTCTTAATTTCGCTGATCTGCTCCCACTTCTTCTTCTCAACTTTTCACCAAGATGTCAATTTTAAAGTCCCACCCATTTTTTTTTTTTCTTGCCTAGCTGGGCTTGGGGATGGGTGGAAATCGGAGATTCTTCAAGTACGGTGGTAGAGAGACGATGAAAGAGAGGACCTTTCCAGTTCAGCTTCAGTAAGCAACTTTAAGACAAAGCGTTTTCTGGGTAATGACTAACCATCCCTTAACATAATTCCACTTTAGCATAACTCTGAGTCTCTGTCTTTTCTCCACGTTTCCCAATCCACACCTTCCTACCTTACTAGTAGTTCAAAGAAGACCAGGATCTCAGAACAACAGTGGGTAGAAATTCATTTACTGGGCATTGGATGAGGTGGGAGGAAATCTCCATCAGTTCACAGAATAAACTTTGGAAAATATAAAAAAGATTACAAAGCAACATAAATTATTCTTAAAAAATTACAAAACATTAGGCACTCCAGTATATTTCTTCCAGCATGTTTTAATTTCTTTCCTCTACATAATTCAGACTAAAAAAAAAAAAATACAATTTTGCATTTTCATTATTTTGCTTGTCATTGTTGAATAAGTATTTCCCGGCGATATTAAAAATGCTCATAAACATCACTTTAATGACTGCATAACAGTCCATCACACTGATGTGTCTTCATTTGTTTAACTGATGCCATATTACTGGACACTTGGATTGTTTCCTGTTCTCTATATTGTAAATAACATTGCACAAAAATCTGTCTGCGTCTCAGAATATTTTCTTATAATCATTCTTATCAGGGGGATCTCGGGGTTCAAGGTGGACATTGTTAAGGTTCGTGTTAGCTTTGCCAAATTGAAGCTTACATTTTGGTACGTGTGGGTAGTGTCTTGGTTGTAAAGATATTGTGATGTTTTGGTGCAATTCTCCAAGGGTCTGGGATTGCAAGAGTGCTAAAGAGGGACACGGGCATTAGGCTAACGGAGGAGGGATGTTTGAACATTGCTTAAATGAAAAGTGCAGCCAGGTCCCGCGGTTACTCACAGAAGTGCCTTTCATTCCTGGCTAAGTGATTTCCTGAAATGGGCTTCCTGTCAATTCCCTCCACTGCAGCAGTGTCAGCCAAAGAGGGCAGGTAGATCATTTTGGAAGTCATTCTATTTTTCTGCCCGAATCTTGACATAAAAATTCTCCTTTTCTCCGTCCCTTCCTCCCTCCCTCCTTCCGTTCTTCCTCCTTTCTCCTCTTCTATGTCTGCTGCCAGTAATGACCCTGTGTTGAATGCCTACAATGGGCCGGGCATTGTGCATGGCTCTTACATCATTACTCATTCAACCCTCTCCGCAACAGTACCAGGTGGTCATCACCATCCCATTTTTATCAATCCTCACCAGAATATATTTTTTTCCATCGATTCTTTAGAGAGAGTGGAAGAGAGGGGGAATCGTCGATGTGAGAGAGACACATCGATTGGTTGCTTCGGGCACGTGCCCTGACTGGGGACCTGGGATCCAGCCTGTAATCTGGGTATGTGCCCTTGACCGGAATCGAACCTGGGACCCTTCAGTCCATGGGCCAACACTCGAACCACTGAGAAAACCAGCTAGGGCAATCACCATCCCACTTTTATGAGGTGGGAAGCTGAAGTTTAAAGAGAGAGCTATTCAGCGAGCAGAATACTCCTGGCAGGTGAGCAACAGAACAGGATTACATTTTTGTCCCAATCCCATGCTGGTCCACCAAGCCTGCCAATAAGGCAACTCACAGACTCAGTCTGCGGTTAAATGGTGGAGGGCTGCCCCAGGTGCCTGGTCTATCAGTAATGCTGTTACCTATGGGCCTGCCAGAGGGGATTCCGTCTGATGTCCTTGAGAATAGAGGCTGGGTGTTGTCATTTCTATATTCTCATTACCCAGCACATAATAGGCAATATTATGTTGAAGTACCTCAAAGTCCCACTCATATGCCTTTTTGAGGCTCTGGGTTTCTCTGTCTCCGTAAAGTCTAAAGCTTCCTGCTCATCAAGGTGCACGGCAGCTTCTGGAAGCTTTCAATCCTTTGTCTCCAACACTAGGAAGATTAAAGACCCATACTTAGTGTGAGCATAGGAACATGACAATGGTAACCACATCTCAGGTCTCATGCATTACAGCATTCACTTCCCTTTAAAAACAAGACTGCAGAGCGGGTTGGCACTTGCAAACACTCACAGAAGCACCCTCTTCAGGGAGTAAGCAGCAGTCAGTGACAAGGGATTTTACAAGTGCTTTTCGTTTTCCTCTTAGGTCTCCCTGCTTGGGAAGGGCAGACTCTGTAAGAAAGACAACCAAGCTAATGGGCTCCGGGAGGTCACACCTGTGCCTGATAAATGTAGTTGAAATGGAATGAGCCCAGGCTTAGATCTAGGCTTTGTCACTTCCCAGTGAGATCTCCCTTGGAAAATTTCCTAATTTTTTTGAGCCTCAGTTTTCTCATCTGTAAAATGGGGACAATAATTCATGTCTTGAATTATTGCAATAAGGATTTGACATAATGAAGGCAATTTATTTAGCAGAGGGTCTGGCATTAATTATAGATATTGGTTCTATCTATCTATCTATCTATCTCTGTGTCTTATTTTACAACATTCTCTTGGCTGGGACCCCCCCCCCGCCCCAATATTTTCCCTCTACTTAGTGGAATTTTCTGCAAAGGGAGAGATATCTGTCTTTATGTGTTAAAACCACACATACTTTCTTCATGCCATTCCTCCTGCTGGCACATTCTTATATAATGTAAAGACAAATGACAAATAAATGATAGCTAATATAATATGAGCTGATGATGTTAAGGAACAAAAATCAAAGTGAAGGGATACAGGAGACCGAGGGTGATATTTTAAGTTTCATGGTCAGAGAAGGCTTCTCAGAGGAGTTGGCATCTGAGCAAAGGCTTATATGAAACGAGGGAGCGAGTCATGCGGATGTTCCCCTCAAGTATGTCTCATGCTGATGGAGCAGTAAGCACAGAGGTGCTGAGGCAGATGTGGAGTTGGTGGGTTCCAGAAATATCCAGGAGGTGAAGGAGGCTGAAGCAAAGTGAGTAACACAAGATGATGTCAGAAAGGAAGGCAGGGGCCACCTCAGTTAGAACCTTGTAGGAGGTGGTAGGGACTTAATCTGAATGCGAGACAGAGCCAGCAGAGGGCTTTGGGCAGGGAGGGATGTGGTCGGACTCTACGTACACACAGCACATGAGCTGCTGAGTAGATAGAGCCGTGTGGAAACATGGAGGCCAAACTGAGGCTCTGACAGTGGTCCAGGCATGAGATGATGGTGGCTCGCATCAGTGTTTCAATGATGTTGGTAAGAAGTGGTCAGGTTGGGCATGTGGTCTGTGTCACTTTGTGTGAATGTGTGTATGTGTGTCTTATGCAGTGGTTTGCTGCTGCTGCTATAGCTAGTGTTGGTGTGTGTGTGTGTGTGTGTGTGTGTGTGTGTGAAAGGGAGAAACAAATGTGGTTGGACTCAGAATCATGTCCCAGGAGAAGCTAGGGACAGTCCAGCCAGAGCTAGAGTCATCTAGTTAGACTTCACATTCATGAATCCAAAAAATGAAGAAATTCATCAAATCGTGTCTTCTCTGAAATGCAGTATAAATTCAGCAAATGGATAAGCGGATGCTACCTCTGTCTCTATTCAACATGAGAACAATTACAGCTAAACACCTTCGAGAAAGGCATCCAGGCTCCAAGTTTGCTAATTCCATTTCGAAAATAGCTCTAACGTCTTCGCTTGCTCATGGCGGGGATAATTAACACTAATGAAGTGAATGTGGGACTGTGCCTTAGAGGCAGGCAGGGAATCCGACCGGGGTTATGGGCGCCCTGGCTCCTTTGAAGGGGATTGTTGAGCGACCCTGCTTCATTTGTATTCATGACGAGAAGGAGCCATTTTCCTGCAGTTGGTAAACATTTCAGAGGAGCCATCCACACATTACATTTTAGAATTTAGAATTCTTCATTCTATTTAAAGAGTTCTCGGGTTTTTCCCTGCTCGTCACAAATGACTAAGCATGAGATATTATTTGTCTTCTATTCTTATTCTGACTAATAAACTTAGGAGATAAGAAGCTAGAGAAGGAAGGATGAGAGAGAGAGAGAGAGAGAGAGAGAGAGAGAGAGAGAGAGAGAGAGAGAGGAACTAATTTGTATCTTTATGGAATAAATATTTATTGAGCACTCATGCCATAGGACTCATTGTATGCCAGGTTGTATCCAAGATACTGAGGAAACATAAACACAGTAGACAGGGTCTCTCCTCTCATGCACTTGCATTCTAGTTTGTAACAAAAACAGGACAAATATGAGCTGGTGATAAGTGTATGCAAGAATATAAGTAGGGAGTGGGTCAGGGGGAGCTGGGTGGTCAGGGAAGCCCATTCAGAGGTTGTGACTTTGTGGCCGAGCTTCAAGGAGAGAAAGGAAACAGACACCCAATAACCAAAGGGGAGAACATCTGATTCTAATTATTATTATTATTATTATTTTTTTTTTATTAATAAATCTTCGTTGTTCAGATTATTACAGATGTTCCTTTTTTTTTAACCCCCATAGCTCCCCTCCACCTGGTTCCGCCCTCCACCCTGTGCCCTTACCCCCACCCCTGTCTTCATCCATAGATGTAAGAAAGGTGAGCGCAAAGACCTGGTGGAGTAAAGGGACAGAGGTGTGTGAGCAAAGAGGCCATGCGGCCAGTTCAGTGAGTGAGCGCAGGAGTGGATGGGATGAGGCTGGGTTTTGGAAGGGGAAGGAGTTTGGATTTTACTCTGGAGGTGAAGGGAGACTGTTAGAATCTTTCCAATGGGGGAATAACGAGATCTATTTTGTTTTCAAAAGCTCTTTTCAAGATTGTATACTAGAGAATAGATTGTGCAGGGACAAGCGTGAATTAGGAAGACAGCAAAGAGACAGCACCAGTTGCTCTGCTGAGGAATGAAGGTGGTGGAGGAGATGAGAGAAGTGAGGAGTCAGTCACTGGCTTGAAATGAAGTTGCCATGGAAAAAACCTAAGTATCTGTCCATGGTTGAATGGCTAAAGAAGATATCCTCTAAGACACACACACACGGAAATATTACTCAGCCATGAGAAAGAAGGAAATCCTGACATTTGTGACAACATGGATGGATCTTGAGGACATTGTGCTAAGTGAGATAAGTCACACACAAAAAGACAAATACTGTGTGATCCCACTTATATGTGAAATCTAAAAAAGGTGAATGAGTAAAACAGAGAGTAGATGGGTGGCTACCAGGGGTTGGGGGTGGGAGAACAGGAGAGATGTTGTGTAAGGGCATGAACTTGCAGTTAGTAGCTAAGTAAGTCCTGGAGACCCGATGCACATCAAAGTGATTACAGACAACAATGCTCTATGGTAATCATCAAACTTGCTAAGAAACGAGATCTTAATTATTCCTACCATAAAAAGAAATGATAATTATGCGATGCACTAGAGGTGTTAGCTAATGCTACAATGGCAATCATATTGTGATAAATGAATATATCAAATTAACATGTTGTGCACCTTAAACTTACACAATGTTATATGTCATATATAATCCAATAAAAAAATGGAGTTGCCATGTTTTGCTGATGAGAAAAAGAAAAATCAACTTGGCTTGTAAGTTTTTGGCTTATGAGAGTTGGAGGTGCCATGTATGACACTGGGGACAGCAGGGAAAAGAGCACATGGCGGGGGGAGGGGGGCGGGCGGAGTTAGAATTCCCCAGTGTGGGTTTGGCTGTCTTAAGACTGAGATGCCAAGTACACATTCAAATGGGAAAGTTGAAACAACAGAGAATGATGACGAGTCAGGCTAATAGAGACTAAGGGAGCAGAGAGGAAGGACGATAACAAGGTGACAGTGAAGATGCTAATGATCCCCAATTTTTTCCTGTGGCACCTGGTACATTTACCCCCTGTCTTCATGCTGTAGGACTCAGGGTAGAGATTTACACTGTCCCCTCAAATGAGTGTCCTTATTCTCCTAAAAAGACGCTCTATTTTCTTTCAATTGAATTCTAGTTTGAAGCATGGCTATTGTACCCTACAAATCTGGGTTCAAATCCAAAATTGTCACTTCTTAGATGTGGAATATTGGGTAAGGAATACAACCTGTCTGTTGTTTCCTCATCTATAAAATGGGAATCATAAGCCCTACCTCTCAGGGTTATTGAGGTGACAAAAGCTAGCCTTTATTGAGCATTTATCACACTATATCTCCTATCGCATTTGACCCTCAACACAACCCTACAAGGTAATGATGTTGTTGCCCCCACTGCAGATTGAGGAAGCCAAGGCTCAGAGAAGCTACATGACTGACCCAAGACTCCACATCAAGAAACTAGGAGAGAGGAAGTGACTTTGTTTACCAAGTGTGTCCAAGATGGTATTCACACTGGGGCCGTCACTCCTTCCTTTTTGTATAGCACCTGGCACATAGAAAGGACTCCAAAAGAGAGAGCTGCTTGGTTTTCACGGCTTTTGTGTCAGATTGTAAAGTCCATTAACCAGTTTGCTTTCCCATCCGACTCAGTAGTTCCTTAAGGGCAGGGGTTGTGACTTATTCAGGGCTGTGTCACCTGTGCCCTGCACGGAGCGTGGCACTCAGCAAGTGCACAGTAGATGTTGCTTAAATGGAAAATGTGACAGCAGAGTACCCAGCCGGAGTTTCTATATCAATGAGCAATGCTTCTGATGAAGCGGACGTCCTCTGTGCCTGAGACAAGAATAAGCCTACAGTCTACAGGAAGGGAGGTGGACAACAGAATAGATACCTCAGCAAGTTCTTCCACCCTGAGTGTGTCTCTCCAAAACAAGAATTAAAACAATAATTTGTATTTGGCATCAGCCAAGTGCCCACACAAGGGCTAAACATAGCATAAGGGAGGGAAAGATTCCACGAGGCGGAACCAGAGACTTCGAATTAGAATGAATTAATTCTGTTTCCTGCATGCGAGACAGTGAGTGTGTCATGGGCAGGACAATTAAATTGAAATATGGCCCAGCTAGGCACAAGAGCTATTCTTAATGGGAAGGTCAAGAAACCCAACGGCAAACTTTTCAGGAAGGTAGGCGGAATGAGGTCCTTGAGGTGAGGTCTAATTATCTTGGCCGTGTCTATTTCAGAGCTGGGGGCTGGCCTAAAAAAACCCCAAACCTCCAGGCTCTGGTGAGGTGGTTACTTAATAATAAGAGAAATCATCAGCAGAAGATTATATTAGCTTTGCAATCAGTATATGCTCCTTAGATTGCACAATCCTTTCAGAAAAAGATTATGGATTGTGTCTGTCTGCAGCCCTTACTTTGGAACGTGAATGCCCATGAGGGTTGTGCTGGTTGTGGGATCTATGGGCAGGGAGAGGGCGAAGCTATGGCTGTCTTCCTTTCCTTCCAGCACTTCAGAAGGGAAGCTGATTTTCCCGAGGCAGAAAGGAGAGCTTGCAAGTGCCAGGAGCAGGGCATCACCTTTAACAATATCTCCTGGTACTTAGAGATGTGGAAGCACAGAGCTGGTGCAGGGAGGGGGTGGGGGATATAAAGCTCTAGCGTTGCACCTGCTCCTGAGAATGGAAGGGCAAAATGTTCCCGAGGGTCCCTGGGAGAATCTCAGCCACTTAGTGTGCTATGAATCTCAGACTCCTAGGTTTGCCTCCTGCCTCTCCTCCTACATCCCAGCGAACCCCTGCTGGGGATGAATGTGGGAGTGTGGGAATGGGGACCATCTCAGAGGATGCCTTGGGGAACCCCAAATCCATTTGCCTGGATTCTGAACATCTATTGCTGCCTCTTTCCTCTCTCTCCCATCTCATACCATCAACACCACTGACTTAAAACTATTTTATGATATGATAGACATTTATAGTAAACCAGGGGTTTTAGAATCTGGTTCAAGTTCCCATCTGGCACTTGAACTTGGGAAACTTGAACTGGATGTTCACGTTTTGCCTGACTACTTCTAGGGAAAGATTCTCAACTAAGGATGCTGTTTATTTTCTAGGGGACATTTGGCAACATCTGGAGACATTTTCGGCTGTCATGACTCGGGGAGGAATACTGGTGTCATCTAGCAGGTAGAGACCAGGGATGTCATTAAACACCTCAGGGCACGCACCTACACAGAACTATCTGGCCCAGATGTCAGTAGTGCCACGGTTAGAAACCCTCCTTATAAGGAGAAAGTTCACCACCAATCCCAGCACCATCACTGTCCCTTCTACTCTCAGGTTACTCTGGTTAGTGAAAGAAAGGCACTTGCATAAGAGGCAGGTGGCTTTGGTACAAAATTACTTGGAGAAAATCAAGATTACTCAATTCTGGGTATTGGCAGTGGGATTTAAAAAATGCCTACCAGCGCCCCTTGGCTCATTGGATAGGGGTCCCAGGTTCAACCGTAGTCCAAGACATGTGCCCGGGTTATAGGCGCGATCCCCAGTAGGGGATGTTTCTATCTCTCTCTCCCTCTCCCTTTTGCTCTGAAAGCAATAAAAATATAATTAAAAAATAATAATCCTATATAATAAAACCTTAATATGCAAATCAACTGAATGGCAGAATGACCAGTTGCTATGATGTGCACTGACCACCAGGGGGCAGATGCTCAATGCAGAAGCTTCCCACTGGTGGTCAGTCACTGGGGGAGTGCTGCTCAGCCAGAAGCCGGCTCATGGCTGACAAGCGTAGTGGCAGTGGTGGGCCACAGTGCTAAAGACCCCTTGGGGGATGACTGCTTGCTGGTTTAGGTTCACTTGCCATGTAAGCCAGCAGGCAGACATCCCCTGAGGGGTCCCAGACTGCGAGAGGGTGCAGGCTGGGCTGAGGGACCCCCCCCCACCCCCCAGTGCACAAATGTCATGCACTGAGTCTCTATTAAAATAAATAAAAAAGAAATGCCTACCAGTGATACAATAAGCTGGAACAAGGTCATCAAAAGCTATTTCCAAGGCAAGTATACAAATTTCCTGGGATCTGTGGGAACACAGTTGGTTCTAAGAATTGGAAACCAATATCTAAAATCTGACGTGCAGTAGATATTTGAATAAAAAAGCAGACACATAAAAATGCAGCCTTTTCTAAGGATGAACAATGAAAGAAATACAAATGACACACATATCATTGAGAATCAGGATATGCAGGCAGGGGAGGGGGGAGCTAATGAGCAGGAGATGGCAAATGGAAATGAGTTGTACAGTAGCCATGAATGCTGATTTATTATGTGTTAAACATCCCTGACATTCTTTCATTCTCTCAGACACCGTTGTGTTTTGGTGAGTGTAAACACTTATTAGTAGCAGGATGAGATTTCCCCCTGTATCCTTGATGGGGAGGCCATCTTTGGAAAGACAGAATAAAAAGACTGAGGTCTCATTAGCATAATAGTGACAACTATATTTTGCTCAGGAAGAAAATCAGTAGTAAAAAGAGGAAGGTGTGTTCTAAAAAATAATATTCTACAAATTTTTTTCTTAAAAAGAAGGGGTTCTTTGCTTGTAGACCAATGCCCTCCAAACTCTTTTGATTGTGCACCCATTAGAATTTTGAAGCATTCTACAATCTATATATTTATTTATAAATTATAAATGTGTATTTCTGTATTAATATATTATGTACCTTATAAAACAGGTACAGAGCAAGAAATTAAAAATAAAATGATAGGTAAATATTTTCTTTATGAATTGTCCTGCTCAATACTAGTAAGTGGTCTTACCCAACCTCAAACACTAGCATGGATGATCACCTCTGGATCAAAACAGTTAACATGTATTGCACTTACTATGTGCTAGGCATTGTTCTCAGATTTTCGTATATCAACTCATTTAACACTCATCATAACTCTAAGAGGCAGGGACAATAGTCATTCCTACTTCACAGATAAATAAATAGAGGCACAGAGAGGTTCAGCAACTTTTCCAAGGTCACACAACTAAAAAGTGGAAGATCAAGGATTCAAGCTCTCATCTGCTCTCGCCAGAGGAACGTGAAAAGCTTGAAGCCTCTTCCTATGACAGTGGAAGGAACCAGGCTGATGTTCAGAACCTGAGGGATTTAAGGAGTTCCTTCATGACAGAGCAAGAACCTGAGAGAAGAACAGTAACAACCAAGGGTATAAGGTTAAGGGGAGGAGAGAAAGACAGAGGCTAGAGAAGACTACCAGAAGATCCCAGAGGAAGAATTAAAAGACTTTTTCTTTTTTATTTATTTTTCTGAAATTTAGCTGTTAGTATATAAAAACATGATTGATTTTTGTACATTGATTTTGTATCCTGCAACTTTACTTTATTTTTTTTATTGTTCCTGATTGTTTTTTGGTTGAGCCTTTAGAGTTTTCTATTATAAAGAATCATGTCATCTGCAGAAAGTTACAGTTTTACTTCTTTAAAAAAATGTTTATATTGATTTCAGAGAGAGGAAGGCAGAGGGAGAGAGAGAAACATCAATGAGAGAGAAATATCCATTAGCTGCCTCTTGCACACCCCCTATTGGGGATTGAGCCCAAAACTCAGGCATGTGCCCTTACTGGGAATTGAACCATGACCTCCTGGTGCCTGGGTCAATGCTCAACCACTGAGCCACACTGGCCAGGACATTTTACTCCTTTTATTTCTAATTTTGATGTCTTTTATTTCTTTCTTTTGCCTGATTGCTCTGGCTAGGACTTCCCATATTATCCTATATAATAAAAGCACAATATGCAAATCAACTGAATGGCCCAACAGCAGAATGACCATCTGGATGACCGTCTGGAACCAACTATGACACCCACTGGCACCAGGCTAGCCAAGGCAGGTGTGATGCCATTGGTCGGGGGCCCAGCCATCGTCCCATGATCACCCTGCAGAGGGAGGCCCAGGCTACCAACCAGTGGGGTGATCAATTGGGGGACTTCATGAATGCCTCAAGAAGGAGGCCCAGGCCACCAACTGGTGGGCTGCAGCGGGTGAGTGGGGCCTTCCTCTGTGAGGAAAGCCTGGTTCCTGGGTGCCAGAGGGAAGCTGGTGCTGGCAGCTGGGGGACAGAAGGCTTACTCTTTCATGGGTCCCAGATTGGAGAAGGCTGAGGGATACCCCCCTCCAGTGCATGAGTTTCATGCACTGGGCCTCTAGTGTTGAATAAGAGTGGTGAGAGTGGACATCACTGTCTTGTTCCTGGTCCTAGAGGAAAAGTTTTCAGTTTTTCACCATTGAATATGATATTAGGTGATAGTTTGTCACATATGACCTTTATTATGTTGAGGTACTTCTCTACCTATTTTATTTAATGTTTTAATTATAAATGTATGTTGTATCTTGTCAAATGCTTTTTCTGCATCCATTAATATGATCATATAATTTCTGTCTTTTATTTTGTTAATGTAGTGTATCACATTGATTGGTTTGCATATGTTGAACCGTCTTTGTGCCCCTCAATGCATTAAAAAATACCTAGGGTTAAACTTAACAAAGGATGTGAAGGACCTATACACTAAAAACTACAAGACATTATTGAAAGAAATTGAAGAAGACACAAAGAAATGGAAAGATAGTCCTTGCTCATGGATTGAAAGAATCAACATAGTTAAAATGGCCATATTACCTAAAGCAATATATACATTTAATGCAATCCCTTTAAAAATCCCAATGTCATTTTTTAAATAAATAGAAAAAATAATCAGAAATGTATGGAACCACAAAAGACCATGAGTAGCCAAAGCAATTCTTAGAGAAAATAACAAAGCTGGTGGTATCACACTCCTTGATGTCAAATTATGGTACAAAGTGACAGTAATAAAAGCAGCATGGTATTGGCAGAAAAACAGACATACAGACAAATGGAATAGAATTAAGAACCCAGAAATGTATATGGGGGAAAAACATACAATGGAGAAAAGAAAGCCTCTTCAATAAATGATGCTGGGAAAATGGAAAAGCCACATGCTAAAGAATGAAACTAGACTACTATTTGTCACCATACCTCAAAATTAACTCAGAATGGATCAAATACCTAAATATAAGATCTGGAACAATAAATTACATAAAAAAACATAGGTAATAATCTATAGTCCTTGCTCTTAGAGAGGATTTTATGAATTTTTCCTCAAAGTCAAGGGAAGTAAAAGAAAAAAAATAAATAAATGGAACTATATCAAACTAAAAAGCTTTTGCACCACAAAAAAATCATCAATAAACAAAAAGGCAAACAAATAAATGGGAGAAGATATTTATAAACAACACATCCAATAAGGGGTTACTATCCCAAATATCTCTCTCTATATAAGGCTAATATACAAAGTGACCTGTGGGGAGTTTGACAGGAGACCCGGAGTTTGATCACTAGCTACGATGTGGGAAGGCATCGGGCGCCCTGGGCCGGCCAATGCCTTCCCAGGCAGAACCCCGGGGGTGGGAGGAGCCGGCCGGGCCCCAAGCCTCTGTCCTGGGAGGCCATGGGATGGCCATGGGCCACCTGATCGCTTCCTAGGTGGATGTCCTCGAGGGTCAATGGGAGCTGTGGGCAGCCTGAAAATGGCTCTCAGCCCCTCTCCCAGGTTTGCCAGGCACCCCAGTAGGGCCCTGAACCCTAAAGGGGCTGTGGCCAGCATGAAAACTGCCCTCAGCCCCTCACCCAAGCTTACCACACCCCCATGGGGTGAGGATCTCCACTGAGGAGCTTGGCCAGCCTGCAAACAGACATCGGCCCCTCACCCAGGCTGGCCAGACACATCAGCAGGTGGACATCCCCAGAGGGGTCCCAGACTGCGAGAGGGCACAGGCAGGGCTGAGGGACCCCCCCCCCGTGCACAAATTTTTGTGCACCGGGCCCCTAGTTTATGTATAAAGATATATGTACCCCTATGTTTATTGCAGCATGAATCATGATGGCTTTAAACAGATGATTGAATAAAGAAAATGTGGTACCTAGATACAATGGAATACTTATTCAGCCATAAGAAAAGATGAAATACTGCCATTTTCAGCAGCATGGATAGATCTTGAGACTATCATGCTAAGCAAAATAAGTCAGACAGCAAAAGTCAAGAACCACATGAGTTCACTCATATGTGGCTTATAAAACTAAATGGAACAAATGAACAAAGAAGACAAACAAAAAGTTGTGGACATAGATAACAGTATCGTGGTTACCAGAGGGAAAAAGGGACTGGAGGTGGGGAGATAATAAAGGGTAAAGAGAGGGAAATATATGGTGATAGAGGGAGATTTGAATTTGGGTGGTAAATACACAATGCAATAAACAGATGATGTAGTATAGAATTGTACAGATCAACCAAAGGACTTATATGCATGCATATAGGCCTAACCAATGGACACAGACAATGCGGGGGGGGGGGGGGGGCATGAGTGGGGGGGCGATGGGAGGTAATGTGAGGATAAGGACACATATGTAATAACTTAATCCATAAAGAAATTAATAAAAATAAAAAGCAAATTAAAGAAAAATAAAGATAAAACCCATATAATTTTATTAACCAATGTCACCCAAATAAATTTAATTAAAAAAAAACATTTTGAAAGAAAAAGCCAGGGAATTTTTGCACCGTTTACCATGCTTCATGAACGAACAAGATTGTTAGTTAGATTGCTTTCTTTCTGGTAACAACCTAGACCCTTAAGCCTCTTCTATGTACTGGACAAGATGGAAGAATCACAATGATGAAGATTTTCATGTGTTTTCTCACAACCTTGATACGCTGACCATTTGTTTTTCTTACATTGTTTTAATCTTCTCTACTGCATCCTTACTAACATGGCGAGTGCTAGAGCCAACTGAAAGATACCGGTAGGAACACTATTCTGTATATAAATTCATACTTAATTTTTTCTCAATTACAGCTGACAGTCAATTTTATTATATTTGATAAAATTAATACAGATATATTAATTCCAGATGTGCAGCATAGTCAGACAATTATATATTTCATGAAGTGCTCCCTCTGATAATTCTGGTACCCACCTGGCACCATACATAGTTTTTACAACATTATTGATTATATTCCCTATGCTGTATTACATCTCCATGACTATTTCATAAGTACCTTTGTACTTCTTAATCCCTTCATCTTTCCCACTCACCATTTAAATCCCTCTCCCATCTTGCAATCCTCAACAAACACAGACTTTGTATTCCAACCTTTGTAGCTCTTTCTAGTTCCTTAAGTAGTCATATAGCTAGAATGACAGCAGGTAAGAGGGAGGGCACCGCGTGGTATATATCCGCTTCTCCTAAACGAGGAGCAGGGAGAGAACAAGATATTTGATTGAGATCCTGTGATGTAGCCAGTGCCTGAAGCGCTGTCTGCTGGGCTCTTTGCATGCTAACAGATCAGGTTTGAAAAACATCTTTTAGTTCAAGCATTTTGCAAGGGTGAACTCAGCTCAGGGTCAGTGGAAAGATAAATTTTTGTTTTCTCTTAAGCTGTTGGGAAGCATGACTAAATCAGTGTGGATATACTGGAGGTCCCTTTTATGGGCTGAATTGTGTCTGCAAAATTCATGTGCTGAAGGCCTAATCCTTAGAATACATTTGGAGATGGGGCCTTTGAAGAAATGAGGGCATTGGGGTGGGCCCTAATCTAATCTGACCAGTGTCCTTATAAGAAGAGAAATTTGGACTCACAGAGAGTCATCAGAGATGCACACACAGAGGAAAGACCATGTGCGGACACAACAGAAGGCAGGTGACTGCAGGCCAAGGAGGGGCCTCACCAGAAACCAACTCTGCCACACTTTGATCTTGAATTTGTAGCTTCCAGAATAATGACAAAACGCATTTCTAGGTCTAATCCACACAGACTGCAGTATTTTTTTAATTATAGCCCCAGCAGACTAATACAGTCGCCTTCCCTTCTCATACTAATAGTAGTAGTAGCTAACATCTATCTTCAAATAATTTCCCATGTAATTTCCATAAAACTCTATGATGTAAATGTAATTATTAGCTTTTTTTTTTAACACATGAAGAGGAAACTGAGGCTGATGGAAGTTAGGATGGAGCTGCACCTGTTAAGTTCCAAAGCCATGCCCTTCGTTACTCCTGGGGTTGCTTCTGTAATAACTGGGCGAGAATAGCTAGAAGCACTCCGATAGGGAGGTGATGCCCAGTGAGACAGGAAGTGGTGAGGGCAATGGAGAGGAGCCAGAAGTTTGGGTCATCCATCTCATTACTGTCAACGACTTCTTTTTAAATCTTTAGTCAATTAAAGAACGATTTTTAGTTCCTACTATGTGTCAGCACCAAGCTGTGCACTGGGGCTCCAGCAGTGAACACAACAGCATGGCGGGCCTTGCCCTTGTGGAGTTCACGGTCTAGGAGCATGTCAGCCTCTCCCTCTGAATTCTGCACGTTCTTAATGATCTTCTTTCCTCTAACTCGGGAAAGGAAGAGACAGCAGGGCTGCTTCCTTCTGTGCTTCCTTTATTTCCATCTGACAGCCATCCTTCAAGTCTGACAGGGGAAATGGTTGTTCTTATCAGTGATACATTTATGAGTTTTGACTGTGAAATTCCCTAATTAATTCTTTATAGACTTCGATTGGCATCTGAATTTGTGTGTTGAGTTACAAACAAGAGTTCGGATGAATTATCGGTGCACATTCTGCTCCCTTTGGAGAGCTTACACTTCGCGCTGTCATTCTCCCTGCTCACCAGCAGCATTTGGCTTGCAGTGACAGCATTCACCTGGCATCACTGGACCCGTGGGCCATCTCCTGAGCGATCTGGCCAGGGCTCCCAAGCCATCTACATCAGGACCCCAAAAGTTACTTCTTCTCCTTTTTTTTTTTTTTTTTTTAGGGATGTAGGTCAGGTTTATTTTTTATTATAAAAGAAAAAAACAACTGCTAGAAATATTAACAAAGGCAAGGAATACTTCACACTCAGAATAAACAGCAGGGTACAAAATGACCGGTGTTTGACCCCAGTCCTGTTCCCTCTCCTCTAAGAGCAGAGATAAGAAGGAGACAGTGTTGAAGCAAACAAGCAATTCTGCAAAACAAAGACTTCACATTCTGCAAAACAAAGACTTCAAATCTCTGCAAACACAATTAAAGTCGAAACTGAGATGTATACCTATCACGAGCCTGATTGGCGAAACAAATGCAAAAAAGGAGCCACAGTGAACCTCTGTCTAGAAGAGAGGAAGTGAGAGAGAGGAATGGAGGGAGCGGATGAGGGAGGAAGGGAGAGAGGAGAAAGAGAGAGAGAGGAGAGAGGAGAGAGGAGAGAGGAGAGAGGAGAGAGAGAGAGAGAGAGAGAGAGAGAGAGAGAGAGAGAGAGAGAGAGAGGATAGTTTAAAGCAGCGGTTCTCAACCTGTGGGTCGCAACCCCTTTGGTGGTCGAACGACCCTTTCACAGGAGTCGCCTAAGACCATCCTGCATATCAGATATTTACATTATGATTCATAACACTAGCAACATTACAGTTATGAAGTAGCAACAAAAATAGTTTTATGGTTGGGTCACAACATGAGGAACTGTATTTAAAGGGCCAGAAGGTTGAGAACCACTGGTTAAAGGAAGAGACAGAGTGCAACATGAGAGAGTCTGAAAAAAAGAGTGAAAGAAATATGCAGAAAAGGACTGAGATAAATGATACACACACCAGAAAAATGGAGAGAGGCAGAGAGAGAGAGACATAGAGAGAGAGAGGGCTTTTGCATAGCCCTTCATGTAAGGTGAAATTATCTGGAACAGCAAGAGCATGCATTGTGCGATTATCAGGTGCCAAACACTGATAGGCATTGTTTTCTTCTTTTGGTTCAGCTCAATGTGCCTTCACATTCTAGAAATGCTGACACACACTAAGTGCCTTGCAGTGGGACACAGCCAGTTTTTGGAGATGCAGGTAAATGAATTCAGCGCTCGGATCCCACAGCAAGCACTTCCCCACACTGGATCTGTGTGTGGAGGGAAGTCTGGGAGATGCAGCATGACATTTCAGAGGTGTATGTGATGCACGATGGAGGTGTGGAGGAGAAGGAGGAATGGAAGGGTGGAGGGCATCTCAATTCCTCCTACCCCTACAGAAGTCAACCTGTGCTGTACATTGTGCTTGGGCCTTCATGGTGGCTAGTAACCCAGGAGCTCCAGGGCAGGGGTAGAGGGAGCATTACTGCCCAGAAACCAAGACTCTTGTCCATTTTATGTGATATGTTACTTATTCCTTACGACAGGCCTATGCATTTGGAGCATCATCCTTATTATGTGAATAAGGAAACTGGGGTGGAGAAGTTACCTAACCTAAGTTCACATGGTAGCTTGCAGGCAGTGGAGCTGGGACTATGGCCTGAGAAGACTGTATGAAGAGTCCTAGCCATCGATCCACACTGAAGCCAAGGACTGGGGCCAGCACCCTGGCCCTCAGCATCCATCATGAGAGCAGGTCAACAAATCTAAATTAATTGGAGTGCAAACACCAGGAGTCCCAATTCCCTCTCAGGTGTCATCTACCATGGGTGTTATCCACAGGTGTTATCTATCCACCACCAGCCTTGACACTAACTAGATTCGGTATTGCTTGACAGTTTTCAATTTAATTCTACTCTGACTATTCCATAGTGCTGGGTTCTAAGAAGGGCAAGAATTCATCCTCCATGTGTACTTGACATTGATTGGAACCATAATCAATCAAAAGGTCCCCATCTTTGAGACTCACCATGGGATCTGGAAACACACCAATAAGACTATCATCAGCATCAAGTACAACAAGAAGAGTGGGTCCCAACACTAAGCTTAATTTCTATATATAAAGAGCCAGGGGCCATCGCAACCAGACGACTGAACAGATGACCTAACAGGCTGAGGGGCGACAAGGCTGCAGGGGGTTAGTGAGGAACAACCAAACGACCGAACAGCAGGCTGTATGGGGCAACCAGGCCAGCAGGGGGACAGTAAGGGGTGACCAGGCCGGCAGGGAGGCAGTTGGGGGTGACTAGGGTGGCAGTGGGGGCTGTGAGGGGTGACCAAGCCAGGAGGGGGAGGCAGTTGGGAGTGACTAGGCTGGCGGGGGGGAATTTGGGGGCAACCAAGCCTGCTGGGGGTGCAGTAAGGGTGATCAGGCCAGGCAGGGAGGTGAGCAGTTAGGAGCCAGCAGTCCTGGATTATGAGAGGGATGTCCTCAGGATCAGGCCTAAACCAGCAGTTGGACATCCCCCGAGGGGTCCTGGATTGGAGATGGTACAGGCTGGGCTGAGGGGAGCCCCCCCCCCCCATGCACAAATTTCATGCACTGGGCCTCTAGTTAATAGATAAAAACATACCAGAGAGGAAAGATAAAGCAGAAGGCAAGGCCTGGGCTGTGGAGTAGGGCAGACCTGTGTTTGAACTTACCGAACTCTGCCACTTATTAGCTGTGTGACTTTCGGCAATGACTATAATAACTAAGAATGACTAAACTGCTCAGAAATGCAATCTTGTTCCATATCTTGTGCTTTTATCCCTGCATGAGACATAGAAGTTACTTGAAACACAGGCTTTGCCCCTGCACCAACAGGTAATTATTTACTTACCTTTGGAGGCAAGGACTACATCAGGCCTATTTTTAAAGGTTAGCGAAACTGGGCCGAGACAGAGTGGTCAGGAGGGCTTTCTGGATGAGGCAGAACTTGAATTGTAGCCAGCATCATCATCAACAACAATGTCATCATCTTCATCCTCCTCCTCTCCTCCCCCTCCTCATCATTGTTGACAGCATTAGCTGCCACCTCATGAATATTAACTATGGGCCAACATGACACTCAAGAATCGACATATTTCTCAGATTCCACCCTGAATCTTCTGTCCAATATTATACAAATGGAGCCTGAAGCTCTAAGATGGAAGGCAACTTGCCCAAGGTCACAGAGCTGGAAAACAGTGGACAGAAAAGCTCAGGTCCCCTTGCCTGCAAAGGTCAGGGAGACATTTATTGTTTTACTCTCCAGCTGAATTTCTGCAGTGTTGGTAGGCCCTTTCCTTTGAAGTAGAATTGTACTTTACCATTGGCTTTGGTTATCATTTTCGTCCTCAACACGGATGTCTCTTCAATTGGCACCACTTCCCCGACTTCAGTTTATGTTGTTTGTGGTCACAATGTTCCCTCAGTCTCTCTGCCAAGTAGTTAATGGTGTATACACACATGCTTAAGTGCACCCGGGGATCTTGCCGCTAGGTTTTCCTTTGATAGAGTGACGGCTTCCATTGTTCTGGGAGTACAGGTCCCTGAATTATCAGAAGAGCATGTCGATTCATTGAAGCTGCACTTAACTGACAAGAACATACTGCCACTGCTCCATGGAGGAGCATTGCCCTGGTTCCAGTAGCAAAGGACCCCAGCGGAGAGGTCCCTCTGCATTGCTTAACGAGACGGTTGTGTGCTTCTATAACGAAGCCCAACGTGAATCATCTTGGGCAAGAAGCAGTATGTGGGAAGGGTACTGGGGTATCTCAAAGAATCCAAGGAAATGAACAGCGAGGCTTCAAAAAAATAAGAAATAAATATTTTAAAAAATTGCGGGAATCGGCAGCTCCAGGGACCGAAGTAAAAGGAGTTTATGGCTCATTTTTCCGGAATTCTGCAACCAAGTCCCCACAGCTGGGATAGGTGGGCTTCTCCCCTGGCTCTAACAGCATTTCATACCCTCAGTCATGTGCTGGAGCCTGGCTTTGTGCCGCTTCACAAGAACCGATGATTAAATTGTCAGGAATTCTATGAATGAGTTGTGACACTGTTGGTAACTTCAAATCAGCCATAGTGGGGGTAAGTACACCAAGGGGGTTGGCAAATGCTACAGATGAGGGCTTTCTTCTCTTCTAGGAGAGTTGGTTTAGCAGGACCCCCTCACTGTATTAATTATCCATTATTAACCCATCACATGCATTAATTATCTAAAGTCATGTTTAAGAATCTGAACTTTGTGTGTTTTTTTGTTTTTGTTTTAATTTTGTTTTATTGCTTAAAGTATTACAAAGAGTGTTAAATAAGTCTCCATTTTTTCCCCTTGACCTTCCCCCCTCCTCCCCTACCCACCAATGTCTTGTGTCCATTGATTATGCTCATATGCATGCATGCAAGTCCTTCAGCTGATCTCTTAACTACCCCCCCCCCCCCCCGCAAACCCTCCTGAGCCTTCCAGCTGTAGTTTGACAGTCTGTTCAATGCTGTTTTGCCTCTGTATCTGTTTACGTTCATCAATTTATAATGGTCTTTATTATCCATAAATAAGTGAGATCTGTGGGTTTGATATCGAGCTGCATCTTAAACAAGTTTCTTAGCCTCTCTCAACCTTAGTTTCATCACCTGTTAGATGAGGATGATAGTTCTACACCAAAGAGTTACATGAGGACTAAGTGAGCTAATCCACGGTGCCTGGCCCATGGAAAGTGCTCTGTATACAATAGCTATTTCCCACATTGCTTCGCAATTGTCCATTTGTTTACTGTTTTCTGGGGCCTCAATGCCCTGCACAGTTCTTAGTAATAGTATTCACTGAAATTCTTGATTAATGGGTGCAGAAAGAACGGAAGAAGGAAAGGAAGGAAAGAAAGAGAAAGGGACTATGGGAAATAAACCCATCTGACTCACCTGTATGTCCTCAGCATCTAGAACTGTGTCTGACACATAGTTGGTGCTCACTGGATATTTTTTGAATGCATTGGCAGATGCATAAACCCTAAAGCCCTGTCTAGATCACTTTATGTCCTTCTCCTTAATGTCAACTGGACATCTTCCTCTCATGAATACTAGTATTTCATTCATTATTTACGTTTCTACCCTTTAAATGACGTGAATCAGGTCATCTCCTACGTTTACATAATAGTCTTTTAGACATTTGAAATAAGACATCTCCATGTTTTTATTTCTCTGGGATGAGATTTCCAGAGTCAGTGGAGGCAGGAAAGAAAATCTGTCTTTTAGAGTCAGGTTAGTGATGGCGTCCTCCTGGCCTCACAGACACGGGCTTCCAAAGTTACATCTCTGGATACAGAGCTGTTATATATGAACACTTCCATCATCTTCCCCAAGGTCCACCCAGGGGCCATGGTGGGTAAACCTATAGAGACGTCTGATCTCAGCCACCCTCCTTACCCAGGACCAGACATCCCAGGCCCCCTCCTCTGTGTCCCTGCAGGAAGAACCATGAAGCCTTTCTGGATAAAGCTCTATTGAAGAGATTTCCCAGGAATTAACTGATTTAAAAAACGGGAAAAGATGAGAGTAAGATAATAAATAAGTGATGGCTAGTGGAGCAAAAGTTTGTCAGCTCTGAGTCTATGACAGGCAAGACCTTTCCCCTCACTGAGTGGACTCTCAAGGGTCCCTTAGAAACCTGAGAGACAGAGCTAGCTCACAATGCCTGGGGGAAATTTATATCCTTGTCAACTCTTGGACAGGCCTATGTCATCGCCAGGGAGAGTATTTCTAGTCAGGCCAATATGGATTCAGAAGCCCCTGTCCAGACAAGCCAGCACGGGGCAGAATCTGAGGTTGTTTTTGGCATTTTGTCTTCTTTATGTCATCCCTGGTGTACAGCACCTGTCCCAATGAATTCCATCTTTCAGGGCCAGAGAAGCATCTGGCTTTTGAGGATCCCATTTAAAACAACAACAACAACAACAACAATAACAACAACAACAACAACAACAACAAACTTCTACAGAGCAGGAAGCAATCTAGGTCCCTCTAAAGGTTATAAAGAGTTACAAGCATAAAGAATATTGATGATTATTAGGGGCTTACTCAAGTCATTAGGATGGAACAAAAGACAAGTCTGTATGCTGACCTCTGGGTCTTCAAACCTAATTCCCTGGAGATGATTTTTTTTTGTTTTAACCATTAATGCAGAGTACTCACCAAGTGCCTCAAGCTGGGCTTGGAAACTCCACAGTTTAGTCCCTGGAGTCTTGTGAGGTTAATATGATTGTCTCTATTTTACAGATCAGAAAACTGAGGCACGGAGAGTTTAAGGAATGTCTCAAGGATGCACAGTCAGAACTTGGCAGAACCAGACTTTGAACACAGGTGTGTCTGTCTGACTCCAAAATCCATGTTCTTTCTCCTCTTCCTGGCTCCTTCTTTGGAATTCATACATCAACCATGTTCCAGACAATTCTCTGACAGCTCCAACGAAGACCTGGGACAGAAGCTATAGGAAAAGGGACTTGTGCACCTTTTGCACACAGAGTGTTGAACTCCAGTGAATTCTCTTGGTGTTTGTTGCTGATTTCCCCCCCTCTCATTTTATGAAGTGAAGGGGGATTGTTAGGAAAACTCAACAAAGATCTCTGGCCATCGTGCAGGGCTAAGCACACCTATCAAGCCCCACACTCTGTAACGTGTTTTCCAGGGAAGCCACTTCCAGAATGCAACCTGTGAACATGGGAAGCCACTGAGGATGTGTTTCCACCCAATGTTCAAAGATGGCAAATGACTGTACACGCTCACCGGAGAGTCTGATGACACACTGGGACTCACCAGGGTGGAGGAGAAACTGCCCGACAGGGACAAGATGAAATCGTTCATCTTTGCCATCTGATGGGGAGCTGGGATGGGAAGAAGACAGGAGGGAGATCTCTGCCTGCTTAGGAGCAGAGCGAGCACACGGTTAACGCTCATTAGGTTAACTAAGCGTAGCTTCCATACTAATTACAGCAGGGCTGCACGCCTTACCCATAGCCCAACGAGATGGATCCCTGATGCTTCTTCTACTGGCCTGGAGCTACAGTGCTAATTGAAGCGTGTCTCGCAGTGCCTCTCTGCAGGGGAAACCGGCTGCAAACCACACATCAGTGCAGACTCACTGCCCTGCTGCTAATATTTATTCTTGGGTTGTTTGCTAGAAACAATCAGTCTAAGGAGGGGGGGGGGAGTTTTTTGTTTTATTTTTTCTTTCAGAAGAAGATGAAGAAGAAGAAGAAGAAGAAGAAGAAGAAGAAGAAGAAGAAGAAGAAGAAGAAGAAGAAGAAGAGGAAGAGGAGGAGGAGGAAGAGGAGGAGGAGGAGGAGGAGGAGGAGGAGGAAGAAGGAGAATTTGCAGGCAATTGGTGAACCCACAAAGCTAATGTCAGCCTGGGCTAATTTTCTGGACACAGTATGTGGAGATTCCTATGTTAGATTTTGGAAGTGCAGCAGGGGAACTCAGACCGAAGGGTTTGTATGTAAGGGTCACACTTTACAGTCTATGCCTTAGCTTGTTCTTCCACTGCCTTCAGTACCTTGAGATTTCATGGGTTTTACTTATTTTCAGGTGCTCTTGTTCTAAAGGGGACCAGAAGCCATCATGTGGTGTGTTGGCAGCTGCTTGCACCAGCTCACAAGAATCACTTATTACAGTGTCAGGAATTTGGTGAGTCCAGTTGTTAAACCACTGATAACGTCCGACTGGCCATGGTGTGAAAGTATTTACACCATGGGAATTGGGGATGGCTACAAATCAGGGCTTTCCAGTTGTTATTGGAAAGGTGGTTTATTAGTATATTATGTCCCACCCCCATTGTAGACTATTCATGCATTAACTATCCATTATCAGGTTTAAGATTATGAGCTCTGGGATCAAACTAGCTTTGAGGAGAGTAAAAAAATAGTCTTGGAGGATTTTGAGAATTGGGGTTCACACCCAGTGTTATCATTTAATAACCACATGACCGTAGGCAATTTATTTAACCTCTCCAAGCCTCAGTCTCCTCAACTGCCAAGGGGGCGTAGACACAGCAGAGGGTTATCATGAGATCAAAATGCAGTAGCTACCCGGAGCTGCTTCCTCGTGCCAGGCATTGTCCCTGGGTCTTGAAGTGTAACTGACAGGCACCTGGACCCTGGAAGATGGAAGCTGGGTGAGAAGGTTCAGGAGTCAGACCCAAGGGCCTCAGGAGCATCGTGACAGTTAATGAGCAATGTCTGTCATAAGTGAGGGTGTGGGGAGTGTGAAAAAGGAGGAAGTGGTGGTGGGAACAGCATGGGGAAAGGCATGGCAATAGTAACTAACAGTTAGCAAACCCTTGTGACGTGCCAGGCACTCTTGTAAGTGACTTATAATATGTCATATAAACTTGTTTAATTCTTATACCAATCCCATAAGGGCCCTAGCTTGTTTGGCTCAGTGGATAGAGCATCGGCCTGCAGACTGAAGGGTCCAAGATTCAATTCTGGTCAAGAGCACCTGCTCGGGTTGCAGGCTCGATCCCCAATAGAGGGCATGCAGGAAGCAGCCAATCAATGATTCTCTCTCATCATTGATGTTTCTATCTCTCTCTCCCTCTCCCTTCCTCTCTGAAATCAATAAAAATGTATATATACAAAGAATCCCATAAAGCAGGGTTTCTCAACTGGGGTGATTTTGCTACCCACCCTCTCCGACCCCCCTCCAGTGTACTTAGCAATGTTTGAAGCCTTTTTGGTTATTATGACAATGAGTGGTTAAATGAATGGTACTGGCAGCTAGTGGGTAGGGATCAGAGATGCTGCTAAAAATTCTACAATGCACAGGGCAGTTCCCATCGCAAAGTGTCAATAGTGCAAAGGCTGAGAAACACTTCAGTAAAATATGAGGTACTATTACCCCCATTCTAGTGATGGGAAAAGTAAGGCACAGAGAGGCTAAAGCACTTTCTTTAAGTTATTCAGGCAGTGACTTGTGGATTCAGGCCCAAAGCTCATGCTCTGACCCTCTGTGGCTACACGGCCTCTTGTATTTAGTAAGAAAGTAGAGAGAGGAAGAATGGGATTCATAACAATTTCTGGGAAATAAAAGGCAGGTTGCAGCTATAGGGGGTTTTTACTAGCTTTTGCTTTGCCTGTACCTGCAACAGGCCTTTCTCTGTCCCTTCCTTAGGCCAGTTCCTCTGCTGCACCTCAGAGGCCTTGGCCAGAGGGTTCGGTTCTCTCTCAAACTTCCTCAGGCACCAGGGCCTTCTTCCAGCCACCTTCTTCCACCCCAGGCGGATCAGGGGGGTGAGTGCGATTTGTCCTGACTAGCTAGCCACTCATAGCTACTTTGCTGGGGAAACCGAAGCCAAGAGTTGCTAGGGCTTCATGGGAACCAAGCACCCATCATTGCGCCTCCGACTGAGAAGAGCAGGGCTAGACGAGCTCTGGCATCACCTGTAAAACAGCAGCGCTGACTGGGGAGCAGATCCTGGGCCTCCAGGGCTCCCTGGCGGCGGGCAGTGGAGGTCCAAGTGCAGAGCAAGTCACCTGGAGCCTTTGGAGGCAGAGGTGGAAGCCAGCCTCTCCTCAGGGCTGATGGGAAGCTCTGAGCTGTTGCTCTCCCTGGGCTGCTGGGTGAACGGTAGTTATGAAAAGTTTGCTGTTTTTAATATAAATAGAGGAGAAAGAGCAGGAAGAAGAAAGGTATGGAGCATGGGCTGCGGAGACAGACAGCTTTGGTAGCTGTGTAACCGTGAGCAAGCTGCTGCCTCTCTGAACTCACTCACATGTAAGAGGGGTATAATGGTGCCCAACATGGGGAGTTGTGAGGATTACAATTTGTTAGGCATAGACACACAGGTATGTTACCAAACTAAAGAGGGCCATTTGCTTGCACTCATCCAATCCCAATAAGATAGGAATAGGAGCTTGCAGCAAAGAAAGTAAGGGTTAGTTTCAGGACATGGCCCAGGTCTGGAGTCACAGGTGATAGGAAGCCAAATGATTGGTTACAATCATCTCCCTCATTGATACCTATTCTCACTGTGCAGACCTGGGCCAATGCGAAGTTCCAGAGGCCCAGTGTCTCCGGGTGAGGAAAAGGTTGGAGGAAGGACCACCAAGGCTGGGAGGAGGGGTCAGCTGATCCAAGTGAGTCTCTTCTGCCTACAGTTATTTTATGGGAAATGGTGTTGATATTAAGAGAAAACATTAAAAAATGCCTATAGCTGGTGAATATGGATTAGTTTTGTCTCCATTTCCAGGTACCTCTTCAGGTAAGAGCATCCCACATTTACTCTGAGGACCCGTTCCTCTCCCACTCCTGGTGTGGCTCCTGGTGTGACTTCTGACTCAGCTCTAGCCAATCAGAGTGTTGCCTCCCTGGCCACTGGTATAGAAGTTGATAGACAATGAGAGAATCAATCTGAGAATTAGGCCTAGGAATTCTTCTGGAAGCATTTGGAAAATAGTTGCTTGGTAAACTGGCACTATCTTAACCTAAAATAGTTGAGGGCCATTTTTTTTGTCAGTACAAAGGGAGAGGCTGCCTGAAAAGGGAGCCCAAACACAGTAAAATGGAGATGAGAGATGGGAAAGGCAGAGTATTAACTTTGCTTGTGCATCTGGATCCAGCCATGCCTGAAGCTAAGAGCAGCTGGACTGATGGGCCCTTTTGCCTTAACCGATTTATGACGAATATTCTCATCACTGAAAAAAGAGAGTCCCAGGAGTAAAGCTAATTCAATACCCATGGTCAAAACAGCATGTCCTCAGAGCCAAGTGAACTCTCTCACATTTGCTGGGAGAAAGAAAGTAGCAACATAGAACAGAGCAGCAAGAGTGAGAATAATTCTAGCATGTTAGCCATGAGGGTGATAACTTCTCTAAACCTCCATCTATTACTAAGTTGGCCTGGGCCAGGGGGGTTCACAGTTATCACTGATCTTAATAATCCCACAGTATGACCTCTGTATTCCAGCCGAGGAAATAAAAAATCAGAGAATTAATGAATCATGCCCAACATACAACAGCTAGTTATGGAGCTTAAATTTGCGTCCAGTCAGGCCAATGTTGCTCAATGGTTGAGCATCAACCTATGAACCAGGAACTCACATTTTGATTCCTGGTCAGGGCACATCCCCTGGTAGGGGGCATGCAGGAGGCAGCTGATCAGTGATTCTCTTTCATCATTGATGTTTCGATCTCTCTTTCCCTCTCCCTTCCTCTCTGAAATAAAAAATATATTTAAAAAATTTGAGGCTAGCTCTGACTGATTCCAAAACCCATGCTTTTAACTACACCCGGTACAGCCCCTTGGCACACAAAGAGTCAGAGTAAGAGCAGAGATGTGGGCTTACTATGAGCCAGGCGCAGTGCTGGGTTCTCACACATGCCTTCTCTTTTGAGCAAAATAACACTCAGGTTGTGGAGATTGAGAAAACATTCAATTAAGAAAAGAAAAATCTGTAGGCAGGAAGCACAAAATCTGCTTGCCCTCATTCATGGAGCTCCTTAGGTACTTATCTATAACTAGAGACCCATTGCAGGAAGATTCCTGCAAGAATAGGGCTTCCTGAGCCAGAGCAAAGCAGAGAAGGAATCTGCCTCGCTTCTCTGCCACTTCACACTCTCCCATCTTTGCTGCCTCGCTCCCTCCCTTCTCCACTGGCTCTGCTGCCTCGGCTCTATTCCTTTCTCTGTCGCTTTGCTCCTTTCTGCAGCACTTGGCTTCCTTCTACACTGTCTTCAGTCTATGTTCCGTGCCTGTGTATGCAAATTAACCCCCATCTTTGTTGGGTTAATTTGCATATCGCTCTGATTGGCTGGTGGGTGTAGCAGAGTGACACCAATTTGCATGTTACTCTTTTATAGGTGTAGATAATAAAAGCATAATATGTTAATTAGACCGAACATCCTTCCGTATATCTTCCAGATGAAGCTGGGGCTTTGAGGGAAGCCTGGGTCCCAGGTGCCTGCTGGTGGCTGGAGGGAAGCTGGTGCTGGCAGCTGGGGGAGGGAAGGCCTACTCTTGCACAAATTTCATGCATCGGGCCTCTAGTCTCTATATATAAAAGGTTAATATGCAAAGTGTCCCCTCAGAAGTTTGACCAGGAGACTGGGAGTTCGCTCCTTGTTATGATGTGCACTGACCACCAGAGGGCAGTGCAGAATGAAGGAAGGCCCCGGCCCGCAGTCGGAAGGCCCTGATTGTCCCTGATCGCTGGCCAGGCAAGAGACCCTATCCGTGCACGAATTTCATGCACTGGACCTCTAGTATTAAAATAATTGATCAAATGCAAATTATCAGCTGCTGGAATATCCAGTGACAATGGCTGTCTATAGTTCATTGGTACATGTGGAGCTCCCAGAGGGAACTCCAAGGAAATCCATCAGTCAAGCCAGTCCTAAAGAGACTGAGGGAGAGGTGGGACAGGTAGTCACACTTCAAGCACTTTGTAGCATCAGTTACAGTAAAAATCACCGATGTGCCAGAGTAGTTGATAATCTTCAAGATGCAAGCTGGCTGGAAAACTCACTGTTTCTGACTGTAGAAGAAGTCTGTCTCAGCATCCAGCTAGGACAGCGCCTTGACAATCAACATGTTACTCATTAGCGAGCAATTTGTTCTGGGTTGGCATGAAAGCTGACCTTTCTTCCTGGAGGCCTTCATTAAGCACAGAGTCTTCAACTGTTGCAGATTTTTATGTTCAACATCATAAATATTTAAAAGGGTTTTCATCATTAGAACATATCTGATTTAATCAACTTCTTCTTTCATTTCTATTTCTCACCTATCTGTAGTTTACATTCAGAGAAGACAGCCGCTGCTGAGTATGCACCTGAAATGTTGCTGAGTCACTCATACACATTATTGTCTCATCGCTCAGAGCCTTTGCTTATATTCTTCCCTCTGCCTGGACTTCCCTTTCCTCCCCACTTCCCTCAAATTCCCCTTCCCCCGCATATTCACTGAATTAGTGAATTACCACAGAATAGCCACTTTGAGTAGATCCTTCCAATTCCAGCCTGGTCTTCCCAGGTGAGCTCTCCTACTACACATTTTCTTAGTTCCTGGTGTTTCTCCTAAATAGCTGCATCACTTTGTAATGACAAAATTATAATTATGAATTTTTCATTGCAGGAATGGTGTTTGTACATAGGTGTACATGCATGGGTGTGTTTTAATTATGTAAGTTTTTATTATCGCCTGTATAATTATACACTAATGTCCAACTCCTTCTCTATTACTTAAGTTTCATGAGAATTGTTTTTTGCTCACTATGATATTCCCAGAGCTTATCAAAGACCCCACATGCAGTAAATCTTCAATAAATGTTTTAAATAGGTGGATATTGCTAATAAATATTATAGACAAGGAAACTGAGGCACATAGAGAAAGTTGAATAACCTGTCAGGACTTGAATCTAGTCCTGTTTCACATGACCTCTGCCCTTAACCGTTAGGTTATCCTGACTCCTAGAAGTTGAACCATCTGGCAGGGTTCAAGCAGCTAAATGAGCGTTGGTGGGCCTGGAGCTCAGCTTAAATCGGTCTGCAAGTTTAATGCTCTTTCCTGGATCTAATTACTTCCATGATATCAGGAGTCTCTTGTTTTTATTAGAATTCCAAGTCCACCATCCAAACATCTTAGATTGTTAAGGAGACATGTTGTTATGTAGTCCAGTGTTTCTCAAACTGGAAATTCACTGGAGAAAACACAAAACAAAAAACAACAACTGCTGATGTCTGGGTTCCACCACCAAAAGATTGTGATTTAATTGGTTTTGGATAGGACGTGGGCATTAGTTTTTTTTTTGTATTATGTTTATAATAATAATAATAATAATAATAATAATAATTATTATTGATGTTCCCCAAATGATTCTATGTGCAGCCAGGTTGAGAGTCACTGACCTAGATCTACCAGCCGCACTAGCTTTATCTCCTGGCACATCACACATCCCGTCCTCATTTCAACCTCATCCTTCTACTAGCAGTTTCCTAAAGCTGTGTGTTGCTTTTCCTCCTCCATGGCCGCAGGTCTCATGTGATGCCCTGTGCATGTTATTTTGGGGGCATTTATCACACCGTATTCTAATCCATCACTCTGTTGTTCTCATTTCATTTCCTTGGTGTCGCCCAGGTGGACTGATTTAGTGGAGATCACGGACTGCTCTTACCCAATGATCTACTCAAAGTGCCTATTCTATAGTAAATGTTGACACAAAAATGAGTTAGTCAATGAAAATAAATGAAATGGGGAGATGATTCAATATATTTTCTATTTCTCACCCTTTCCCATTTTAGACGCATTTCCTAAAAGTCAAGGACTATTTCTAAGACCACGGAGAGCAGAGATTGTAGTTGATTAGCTCTGGCTCCTCATTCTTTCAAACATAAATCTCAGTGCTAAAATTACCACCTGTTTTTGGAAAGATTATTAGGGTTATATGATTTTAAAAAAATTATCTTACCTGGGGACGTAATCTAGTTCAGTGGTTCTCAAACTGGCTGCCCATTGGAATCATCTAGCAATGATAGTGGTTTCCATCAAACCAGTTGCACTGTGGACCCACCATGGATCATGAATTGAGGCATGTGCTGTATTTCATGAGTTAACAGAGAACTTTCTCAGTGCGCAAACTCGAGCTCTGAACATACCTTCTCCTCCTTTTTCTTGTGTATCATGCATCATTCTACAGACAAACCCTAGAAACCACAATTGACTTTCTTGGCAAAAATAGGAGGTAGAGGGATGGAAATGACTAGAAACGCTGTATTTTCTGAGTTTTCCCAATAGATTCTTTCTCATTTCCCATATGATAAACACACTCTTTATACCTTTCATTAATTAGCAAGAGAGAGAAGAATAACTTTTTCTATTTTTAATCTTCACTTGTGGATATGCTTTTATTGGTTTTAGAGAGAGAGAGGAAAGAGAGAGGAGAGAGAGAGAGAGAGAGAGAAAAAGAGAGAGAGAGAGAGAAACATTGATCAGCTGCCTTCCATATGCTCCCTGACCAGAGATGAAACCTGAAACCTAGGCATGTGTCCTGACCTGGAACTGAACCTGCAACCTTTTGGTGCACAAAACAATGTTCCAACCAAACTGAGCCTCCAGCCAGGGCAGAAAAACTTTTTTTTTAAGCGACTTTTTCAATTGCAGTCTGGCATGAATATTTTGATGCTGTTGTTTTGAGAATAAAAAAATGTTGAGTGTGGAAATATATTATTGATTCCTGCCTCTTCTTCACGCTCATGCACTATTGATTAAAGCCTTTCACAGCCTTAACCTTTGCTCTCTCCTCCTAAGGGAGCAAATTTGTAGAACTGCCAAGAACCAAAACTCTGGGATGGATATTTTGACACTTGGTGAGCCAGCCAGACTGGAGCAGCTCAGACAATTCTTACCAATCGTGTGAGAAACCTCAATGGGGAGATGTAAAGAGGGCAGATTTGAGTATTCTCAAAATACAGAAAGGTTTTGCATGCTAACAAAGCACACTCCCTTTAAGAACTTGGCCATCTCTTTGTCCGCACGCCTTTCGGTATCTGGGCAGTGTAATGCATAACTCTGCTTTCCTGTTGCAGCCCAGAACCTTGACCTTGGTTGGCATAGGCAACATGATTGTTGCTTTCTTGGCTTACGTACCCAGGAGTGGCTGGGATGGAGTTTTTTGCCTTAGGGACAACCGGATCCAGGACTTTGAAGATGGTCAGCACTCTTCATTTTTCTCCTTTTCTCCATATTGTTTGTCTTTAAATAAGTGCTGACAGTATCACTCTCTTTCTCTTTATTTTTAAAAAATTGTTATTAAATTTTTGGGGTGACATTGGTGAATAAAATTATATAGGTTTCAAGGGTACAATTCTGTAATATTTCATCTGCATTGTGCGCTCACCACTCAAAGTCAGGTCTCCTTCTGTCACCATTTATTTGACACCCTTTACCCTTTTCTATCCCCCCCCCCAACCCTTATATCCCTCTGGTAACCCCATACTGTTGTCTGTGTCTGAGTTTTTGTTTGTATTTTTAAAAAATATTTTTTATTGATTTCATAGAGGAAGAAAGAGGGAAAGAGATAGAAACATCAATGATGAGAGAGAATCATTGATTGGCTGCCTCCTGCAGGCCCCACACTGAAGATTGAGCCCACAAACCAGGCATGTGTCCTGACGGAATCAAACCACGACCTTCCTGTTCAACCACTGAGCCACGCCAGCTGGGCTGTATTTTGATTTCACTTTCTCTCACTAAAGACAGTTGTCTCAAGTGGTGCTTCTCCCTTCACAAGACTTTCTGATTCAATTGCTTTCTCTCTTTGTTGTGATCATCGTCCTCACTCAAGTACCTCACACCTCTCAGTTTACTGATTAGATTTCTAATTGGGCTCTGGAACCAATTTCTCTATCTCTCGGCAGATGATGTAGAAAGAACGATCTCAAGTTCAAGTCCTGGCATGGCTACTAACAAGCTCTGAACTCCTGGAAGAACCACTTGACCTCTGTGAACTTCGGGTTTTCGCTCTTTCTTTGCCCACTTCATATGGCTGCAATGAGGGTCAAATGGAAAAACGTATGTTACAGGCAGTTTAGTGAAGAAAACAAAATATGCGCCCTGAATATTAGTAAAGAGGCAATTCAAACTATGAAATCAATATACAATGGATCAGGGCAGAGATAGAAAAAAAAAAAAAAAGAACTCAAGTTTCCAGGCTGAAGAAAAACTTAGCTGAAGTTGTTAGTAGCTAAAGACAATGTGTCTATAAAAATGCACTGCAGAGATAAAAATGTAAAAAGAAGAGAGTCAGGGAGGCTATCCGTCCTAGCAAAGCTAAACCAGCTCACCTCTTAGGGCCCCGTGGGAGGCGCACACAGTGTGAAATCGGCGCAGATAGTGCTAGAGCCTGATGTGATTACACTTGGGCATAAGCCAATGGACCTCCCTTGGTTGCCTTCACTTTCTGTTTATACCCAGTCCCAGGCAGGTTGAGATAAAGGAAGCGTTTTCGTGCCTGGCTAGTGACCTTCATCTAAGCCTGCACGCACTTGCACATCTTTTCTGGAGGGACAATTTGCAATGTGTAGCAAAAGACTTAATCATGTTCTCATCTTGTGAACCAATAATTCTGCTGCTGAGGCATTGGCCACAAGTTGGGATGAAGTTGTATATAGGGGAATATTCATCACAGTCATTTATAATAGCAAAAAGTTGAGATGCTCTAATTGACCAGTGGCGGGGGGGGCTGGGTAAATTTATTATGCAGTAGTTTTAAGATCAAATAGTCTACTTTTGGAGAATACAAATGTCATAGGGAAATAGTTATAAACTATGCGACCTAAATATATTTTGTATGATTTTAATCGGAAAAACTCAAAACAATAATGTCAGGTGAATTCACGTACGATACAATACTTCTATATAACACGATCCAGAACTTAACAGGTGAATTCTGTGGGAGATATTTAAAGTATTTGGTTCTGAAAGTGACCCTCATCTAGTGCCAGATGCCAGTGTGTTTGTATAGATGTAAAAATGGAGGGAAATAATAACATCCTTTTCTGTATTTGCCAAAATTTCCATAATGAATATGTGTTACTTTCACCATAGAGATATATAATTTCCAATTGTGTTATTTCCCTGATTATAAACTTTCCCCTGAGGCTCGTGATTATTTATGAGTCTTAGACTAATGTACTCTGGCTACAATTCAGTGCCCTCAATCAACAGTACTGAGCTTTCTTCCTACTCACTGCCCTTTAAAAATTCCTAGATTCAGGTGCTCACTACCATTTGCTCTTCCAACATATACCCTCTGTAGGCATATGATGTTTGCTCAGCCCAGAAATCATTGTTCCTTTGCTAAGAACTGCTTTCAAACTCACCAGCTGGCTTCCCTGGCAGTGATGTTTGTGATTCTTATAGGAGCTCATTGGATGAAGGGTGGGCCAGCCACTTCATTCTGGACCAATCAGATTCACTCTGCTGGGAACTTGGAGTTGAACTGAGAGGCAGCCATTTCCACCTTGTAGAGTGAGAAGCAATGGAAGCTTATCTGCCAAGAAACAATAAGGCAGGCAGAAAAGGCAGAGGGTGCTATGATGGCATGTGAGCCCTCTGTTCCAATTAATCCCCAATTCCTTGGTGCACTGCCATCTTGGTTCTATAATCTTATATTAAATTTGAAAGTCTACTTGTTTGTTTTAAGTTGAGTTGGTTACAGTTATATGTGGTTAAAGAGAATTGACCATTATGTATTGCATGCATCTTTCTAAGTAGAGTGTAGCTAGTTCTAACAAAGGTTATTTCACCTTTTTAAAGCCAATCTGAATCCCACTCTTCCTCTGTCCCAGCTCCTCTGAGAGGTCTTCCCTGGTTAACCCCATTCATACTCACCATCCAGTTACCCATAATTGCCTCCAGCTGTCCATGCATCCACCTACTTCAGCTGCTGTTTCATAACTGTACTTCATAAGCATCCAGGAGCTGAGATTTTGTCTTTTCATTTTGTTTGAATACCACAACACCTACGACTCTGCTAGTCAGGAATTAATTTCCTGAATGGGAGTAAAACTTCAGGATAATTGTAGGGAAAAGTGGCCAAGGAAGACTTCAGCCTGCGCTGACAGCCTCACATCCGTCCACCCTTACTCTCTGCACACATATCCTGAACGTGGTCCCTGGTGGGTGCTTTAGTGAATGAGTTGATTTAGCAAGTACAGGTGGGTATTGACGTGATGCAGTGGACAGAGGGAGCTTTAGGAGTGAGTCATATTCCCCATATTTATCATTTCCTAGTTGTGTGACCTCAGGGAAATCATTTAACTTTGCTGAGCCTAGTTATTTTTATTTATTTATTACTTAAAATCTAAAATAGAGCTAGCAATAACCTCCTTAGTTATTTTTTAGAATGAAATAAAATAATGCATTGACAAATGGCATGGTACTTAAGAATGCAGGTTCTGGAGTCTGACTCTCTGGGTGAAACCCTAATTCCCACCACTTACTAGCTATGAGGTAAGTGGCATAACCTTTCTGTGCGAGACAGACACAATGATAGCCCCAATGTATTCTCTCACTCTTTCTCTCTCTCTCTCTCTCTCTCTCTCTTTCTCTCTTTTCCTTTCTCCAGGCTGTTAGGTAGTCTCTTTTCCAGGGTCTCTGGCATAGGTTATAGTACAATAGCAAATGTGCTGCAAGCAGAGACTTGAGAAGTAAGTGCTTGAACCCTTTACTGCTTAGGAACACTGATGCCATGTGAAGCTCAGGCTAGCTGGCTGGATGATGAGGGAAACAGGATGCCTTATCTCCTGGCCAATAGCCCTCTAACCCCCAGACATGTGAGTGAGGCCATCTTAGATCACCCAGCCATCAGCCTACCCACAAGCTAACTAAAGATGCACAAGATAGCCCAGCCAAGATCAGCTGAGCTGGCCCAGATCAAGACCCCACAATTGACTCAGAAAATCATGAGCTAAATGGATGCTTCACTTTAAAAGTCATTATGGGCTGGGGATGTTTGTTAGCAGCAAAAGACAACTGATACACTCTACATATCTCATTTTTCCTCATCTCACTATATACTAATAGTACTTATACTATGTAAAGTGGTCTTGAGAGATAAATACATTGACATTTGCATAACATTTGAAACATGCCTACACACATGGTGCCTAAATGCGCTATTTATCATTACATGAAAGTAAATACTTGTTTGGGACGCACACTAGGAACTCAATGAATATCCATTCCCCATTTTCTGTTAAAATGTGTTCATTGATGAACTGAACAGAAATTCCAGTTGCATTTCAGGCTCATTTTTTTTCAACTCTTTTTAGTTTACTAAGAGAAACCCTTGGGATTTTCACCAAGATGTTTAGACTCACTTGATCTGAAAGCATCCCTCACCTTCTGACAAGACCCTTGAATCAAGCTGTGGAAGAGTCTGATGTGATCTCTGCCCACCCAGCTCTTTCTTCTCCCTGCTCCAAGGCAGCTGAATGATTTGTGTACAATCACCTTGGGTATCTGGACAGTGGGCCTCTGAGATGAGCAGAGGGATGTGTCGATCCTCCACCATGTGCCTAAAGTGAAGCTGTGCTGGGAGAGCGCTCCCACTGAGCAAGAAGGATATTTTTAAACAAAAGATAAGGCAAGATACCTATCTTAAAATTAAAGGGACTTGACAGGCAGGAAGCCCCATTCTCTTCGCCTGGACACACCTTGGTATAGGCAGAGGGAAAGAATGATGGCTAGAAAGTTCTGAGTGATGCTAAATGAATCCCTTTCAGCTGATACACTGGAAGATGACAATACCTTTTATTTATTTGGTAGCTGTAAAAATACCCCTGTTTCTGAGATTTTAGAGGCATTGTTTTCAATTTGCCAAGAGGTGTGAGGTGTGATGAAATCTCCCAAGAGGAAAAGACTATTGATAAACCAGGATGCTGTCAAGCAGAGGATGAAGTCCACCCTGCTGACTGGTGAAAGACAGCCTCTGGTCAATTCAGCTTGGACAGCTGGCTGGCAGAAGAGCTGGAAGTTAAGAGTGTTCCCTCTGAAGTCTGCCAAACCTAGGCTCGAGGGCTGGCTCTGCTCTTCACTAGTTTTATGACCTTGGGCTAGTTATTTAATGACTCTACACCTTAATCTCTCCATTTGTAGAGTGGGAAGGCAGTAGTTCCAACCAATTAGAACATTATGCAGGTTTAACAAGATAATAAATGAAGGGTGTTAGTACAGCATTTGAGTTAGTGCTCAATAAATGATAGATATTACTAGTTTCGGAAACATTATTGCATTCTGTTGCGTGCCATTCCTATGCCAGACATTGAAGGATATAAAAAGAAATAAGTTATAATCTTTATCCCAGATCAGGGACTTGGTAAACTTTTTTCATAAGAGGCCAGGTAGCAAATATTTTAGGCTTTGGGGCTACATGGTCTGTTACAGATGCTCAACTCTGCCATTGTAATAGAAAAGCAGCCACAGAAGTAAAAAATGGGTGTGGCTGTGTGCCAATAAAACTTTGCTTTACCAAAATTAATAGTAGGCTGGATTTAGCCCATGGGCTGGAGTTTGCCATCCCTCATCCTAGAGAAATGCAGTTAGGAGTCTTTGGCTGCAAGTAACTGAAATCCCTACTTACAGGAAGTCTTGAGGTACACAGCTAGTGGTGTTGCTTCAGTGGTCCAACGATGTCAATCAGAATTTTTATGATTCTCTGTGTATTTCCTTCATGCCTGGCAACCACATCACATCTGTATTCAAGACAGGAAGAAGGAGAGAAGGGGCAGGGCCAGTGAGATGTTCCCTTTTATTAGGAGAGCAAAATCTTGATCAAGGTCACTTTGCAGATTTCTGCTCCGTCTCACTGGCTGGACTGTGTCACACTTCTATGGGGGCTGGGGAAGTGAATGTTTGTTTCCTCTGTCACTTACCAGTATAATGTATGTGGGCAGGGAGAAAATGAGGTGAAAATGGTATTCAGTAAGTCAGTAAAACTATTACACCCTTGGGTAATATATCATTGAGAGAGAAACACACACAGAATTATAATACAGACTGCTTTATAATTGTATACACACTTGCTCACAACCGAGAAGAGGGAACTTAATTCCTTGTTAATTCAGAATATCATAATTGTATATTTATTTACTAGGGCTATTTGAACAAGGAAAATGTAGGTGTCTAAATGAAGACAGAAGCATTTGATTAGCAAAATGAATTATAGCAAGACTAAGCATTGTGTTGAATCCATTATTTACTGCTCAAACTATCCACTCTCTTCTACCTTCGTGGGGAGCATATGCTCACTGGACCCGTTCATGTTGAATTGGGTCGTATAGTTTCATTCATCCTGAATTTGGCTATGCAGCTTGCTTGGCATCTTGATGGGCCATGTGCACTGTTCTGCTCCTTGACTATGGGTTTAGTTATCTGACTTGGCCAATGAGATAGTAGCAGGCATGGTATAAGGAGAGAGGCTCGAAATGTGCTTGTGAGGTTGGGCGCATCCTCTTGAATCTCTGTCATCACCATGACAGGAGCTTCCCCTTATCTCAGAATGAACATACCTGGAGGAGACCTGAGCCAAACCTGAAGTGAGTAATTAAGTCTACCCGAACCTAGGCTTGAAGCAGAGCTGCTGAGTTGAGCTTAATAAACTCCCACCCCACCTACAAATAGGTGAACAAGAATAAAGGATTGTTATTTTAAACCACTAAGTTTGTGGGTGATTTGTTACACAGCAATACCTAAGTGATACAATAGCACACTGTAAGAGTACATGGATTGCAAACCCACTAATCAAGAACCTGTGTTGACCTGAGTTTTAGACTTCTGCCTTCCAGAATTGTGAGAGAACAAATTTTCTGTTGTTGTTAATCACCCAATTTGTGGCAATCTGTTACAGCAGCCATAAGAAACTAATACAGAGCCCTAGCTGATTTGACTCACTGGATAGAGTGTCAGCCTGCGGACTGAAGGACCCCAGGTTCGATTCCAGTCAAGGGCATGTACCTTGGTTGCAGACACATCACCAGTGAGGAGTGTGCAGGAGACAGCTGATTGGTGCTTCTCTCTCATCGATGTTTCTAACTCTCTATCCATCTCCCTTCCTCTCTGTGAAAAATCAATAAAATATATTTTTAAAAAAGAAACTAATACAGAAACTAAACTTCCTTATCCCATGGACAGGCCAGAAAGGAATGCCTTTTGACAAGAAAAAGAAAAAGAAAAACTTGATAAAGCTTAGAGAGGGTTGGGGGCCTAACAGATGTCTCCAATAGTAATAAGTAAATGCTAGCCTGGAGGGCAGCTGAGCCCTCAATGAATGGGAGAGACACTCACGTGGGGGGCAGACTCAGCGTCTGTTCTGGACTTTTTCCTTATCAGCCATGTAGAGCTCGGGGGAGGGGGGGGCATTCTTGCTGTTTTCTCACATAGGAATGCAACTAAGGCAATCTGATTTTACATCCCCAGTAAGGCCTGATTGTTGTTGATGCAATGAAAACATCTCTGAAAGAATGAACCCCTGTACTCAGTAGTGCATCCGAGGGAGGATGGCTTCAGCTCAGGTGTGGGCCTGTGTTCAGTAAAGTTTAACAAAACTTTGCTGAATGTCTCTTCTGCTCCAGCCCCTGAACTGAGCCTCGGGGCTACTGAGATGAATAAGACACTGGCCCGCCTCTAGGAACTCACAGTCCAAGGACAGGAGTGAGAAAAATTGTACTGTGGCCTGTTGGGGGCACATTTGTGCAAACACATGTAACTGCATCTGTGTTTTTGTAGGCGTGTGCCTGCGCACGCACACGTGCACCTGTAATGTAGGGGACACACCTGCCTGAGTGTGTTAATGTGTGTACTCTTGGTGTGCAGGCCCATGTGTGTTTGCCCTAGTCCACACAAGTGTGTCTGCATCCATGTGCAATTTGCCTGTGCATTTTCCAAAAGGAGTGTTTTATCTTCTTCAGGAAAAGTTCTGTCATCTGTGTGCAAAAACGAATTGCTTTTCTCTTTTTTTCCATGGTCAAAGTTGGTTTCAACCAGGGATTTGCGCAGTAACCAAATCCAGCCCATTTTCAGTTAATATAACTGGATGGCAGGGGGCTCTCCACTGGGGAAGCCTCCTACATCCCCGCCCTAGTCCAGACTTTCCTTCACCTCCTAGGGCTGTCTAGAAGCCTGAATCATTTTCCCCCCCTTCTCTTTGCTGTGCCTCAGACAGTCTCAAGCATCTTTGTCTTTTGGGGTTTCTACTGATAAACCCCAGTTAGGCATTGGTGGGCATCCTGGCATTGAATCCAGGGAAATTATATCCTTTGAGGACCCCACCCTGACTCTGTAAATTGCATTGTGGGTTAGAGCTGAGAGGTGGACTTTAAAGCATCTAAGAGCATCCTACTGAGGCCCCCAAGTTCACTCATGGGTCTTTATGATTGCAAATCCACTGAAAAGACTTGCCATTTGACATTCAGAATGAAAAAGCTAATACAAAGGAGAAAGCAACAAGGAGCAGTGCCTTCCCAGGACACAGCAGAATAGAAGTCTGTGCTCAAGTCCCAGCTCTGCTTCCCATTGCTGTGTGACCTTTAACCGGTCATATCCCTCTCTGAGCTTTAGAGGCACTGGGATAAGCCAGCTAAATATTAGAAACACCTGACAGTACTGGTTAAATGGAAAACTGCCTGGGCCCCACCCTAGAAGCTCTGAAACACAACCTCCAGGGATAAGGTCCCAGAACCTGTGTTTTATTATGCCTCTCTCCTAAGTCTTCTGCCTTCTGGAGTTTGGAAACAATGGACAAGCCAGCTTCTCAAGTCCCTTTCAGATACCTTGACTATTATTCTGGGCTAGAACATATTTGCAGAGAACGGATGGGATTTTTTTTTTTTAAGGAAAAGAAATAAAAACCTTACATCTTGCAAGAAATGGGAAAAAAAGTGAACTGTTTGAGGAAGAACCATATCAGCCGAAGAGGAGAAAGCCTGAGGCTGGGTATCTGGCCCTGAATGTCAAAGCAAGACTGGCTGGGCTCCAGGAGTGGGAACACTCTGCCAGCCTCTCCAGGTGAACAGATTCATCTGCCCAACCCCTGGCTCAGGGGAATGTTCTGTCCCTTTAAGCATTTTGCATCCTTATATCAGAAGTGCTGTTGTTCCAACAAGAGCTGTATTGTCCCAGTCTGTGCATCACACTCAACTCATTTTCCAGTTTTTGGTTTGCAAACCAGCTCACACTGGTGAGCCAGTCCATCCACATCATTAAATGACTATAATAATAATGACAGTGGCTTAAGATTTACTGAGCATTTATCTTATACCAAGTGCTATGCTTAGCCTTTTACATGCACCAACCCCTTAATCCTTGAAACAATTCTTTGAAGTAGGGGCTATTGTTATCCACACTAGAAGCCTGGTGCACAAAAATTTGTGCACTGGGGGGGGTCCCCTCATGTGCCCTCTTGAAGTCTGGGACCCCTCAGGCGATGTCCACCTGCTGGCGTGCCTGACCAACCTGGGTGAGGGGCTGATGGCTGTTTGCAGGCTGGCCAAGCCCCCCAGTGGAGACCCTCACTCAGGCTGCCCACAACCCCTTCAGGGTTTGGGTCCCTACTGGGGTGCCTGGCTGGAAGCAGGTATCTGGGATTTGTTTATCTTCTATAATTGAAACTTTGTAGCCTTGAGTAGAGCTCAGGGCCTGCAGGGCCCTGGCTTCCTCCATTGCCCAGGGCAACTCCAGCTCCATGGCTGTTGCCATTTTAGTTGAGTTAATTTGCATATCTGCTCCTGATTGGTTGGTGGGTGTGGCCTGTGGGTATAACGGAGGGTTAATTTGCATATTACTCTTTTATTAGATTAGATTTCAAAGATATGAAAACCGAGGAGGCCTAGAGAGGTTAAGTAACTTGCATAGGGCCTTTGCTGAACTGTAAGGTTCATGTGCAAATCAGAAAAAGGCACCCCCTTTTTCTCCCTTTATTGATTAAGATATTACAAGTGTGACCTTATCCTCCCCAATGTCCTCTCATCCCCCCACTCCTGCTCTCACTCTCACCCCCTATTGTCCACATCCATCGCTTATGCTTATATACATGCATTACAAGTCCTTTGGTTGATCTCTCCCCATCCCCCTCCCTCCCTTACCTTCCCTCAGAGTTTTGAGCATCTGATTGATGCTTCTCTGTCTATACATCAGTTTTTGTTCATTGGTTTATGTTGTTCATTATAATCCACAAATGAGTGAGAGCATGTGATATTTATCTTTCTCTAACAACTTATTTCACTTAGCATAATGCTCTCCAACTCCACTCACGCGGTTGCAAATGATAGGAGTTCCTTCCTTTTTTACAGCAGCATAGTATTCCATTGTGTAGATGTACCACAGTTTTTTACTCCACTCATCTGCTGATGGGCACTTAGGCTGATTCCAAATCTTAACTATGGTAGATTGTGCTGCTATGAACATAGGGATGCATATGTCCTTTCTGACTGGTGTTTCTGGTTTCTTGGGATGTATTCCAATGAGAACAAAATAGCCTTTGGGCAGATACGGCTCAACTTGGTATGCAGCTTGGGCAGTCATTAGCACCTTTACATAAGGAAGAAGCGGCCCCTTATCCAGATGGGTCCCCACAAAGCTGGCTTGTACAGTTAGGTAAATTCAGGGCAGTCTGGATTTGGGCCCCCGCTCACCAACTCATCTGGGTGCCTGTGCACAGGGCACAAGCTGAGCAACCTAACGGAGTCACCCTAACAACACTACTGAGTGAGGGGCTTAGGGTTTGACACTAAGCTTTCTGACTCCAGAGGCTATGCTTTTGACCATAATAAATTTCAATTCTTGGCAAAATGTAAAAATAATATACACTCCCCCGCTCCCACCCCCCCCCCAAAAGGGAGATGTTATGAGAGTCTTTCAGGGCACATCGGGCAGGGGCGCATGAAAGAGGGTGAAATCAGATGGGGTGCTCACTGCTCCATTTCAGGGATCTGACCACTGAGCAGTATGCTGCTGGCTGCTGGAAAGCTTGGGTCATTACAGTTTTAAATTATTTTTTTCTCAACCAGATATTTTTAAGGCACATACACAATGGGCTGTTGGTTTAAAATAGGATATGAAAGGGATGGAAAGGCTGAACTACATTTCACAGAGAAGCATGATCTTCCTGCAAATGAGGCTTAAGATAGTCTTTACCCATTTCCATGGGCCGCATCCATCTGATCGGAATTCTTAGTTGGCACATCTGGTCTCCAAAGATGAATGTTAAGAGGAGAAACTTTTATTAAGAACGTTTGAAACAAACAATCAAATTACAAAATGGTCAAAAGACATGAAGAGAAATTTCACTGAAAAAGATCTACAGATGGCAAATAAGCACATGAAAAGATGCTTACCATCATTAACTAGCAGGGAAATGCAAATTAAAACCATCATGGAATTTCACTGCATACCTAGCAAAATGGCTAAAAAAGAAAAAATAGTGATAGCACCAAATGCAGGCAAGGACAGGGAAAATCTGGGCCACTCAGACATTGCTGGTGGGAATGTGAAATGGTACAGCCACTCCGGAAAACAGTTGGGCAGTCTCTTATAAATGAAACAATTATCCTTCTATTCTGCTGTTTCTCTTATAAACGAAAATTTATGTCTTTACAAAAACCTGTACACAAATGTTCATAGAAACTTTATTTATATTAGCTCCAAACTGAAAACAACCCAAGTGTCCCTTAATGAATGAATGGTTTAACAAACTGTGGTATATCTGTACAAAGGAATACCCCTTAGCAATAAAAAGGAATAAACTATTGACACATGCAACACTTTTTAAAATTGTATCTTTAAAAATCAGTTTACATGCAATATTATTTTGTATTTGTTTCAGGTGTTCAGTATAGTGGTTAGAGTATCCATATTTTACTAAGTGTTCCCCCCTGATATTTCCAGTATCCAGGTGGCATCATACCATTATCACAGTATTATTATTTATCTTTCCAGCGCTGTACTTTACATCTCATAACTATTCTGTAACTACCGATCTATTCTTCTCAATCCCTTCACCTTTTGTACCCATTCTCCTCTGGCAACCATCAGTTTGTTCTCTTTAACTATGAGTCTGTTTCCACACATGCAACATATTGAATGGATCCTAAGAGAATTATGCTGAGTTTAAAGAATCAATCTCAAAAGATTACATACTGTCTGGTTCTATTTATGTAACGTTCTCAAAATAATAAAATTATAGAGATGCAAAACAGATTAGGTGTTGTGAGGTAGTAGAGATATGGTGGGAGGGAAGTGGGTGTGGTTATAAAAGCTAGCACCAGGGAGCCTTGAGATGGAGTGGTACTCTGTTTTGATTGTGGTGGTAGTTAAACAAATCTACACACATGTGATAAAACTGCATAAAACACACATTGCACAAAATCACATAAAACTGGTGAAACCTGAATAAGTGCTGTGACTTATATTAATGTTAATTTCTTGGATCTGTGCTTGCTCCAGAGCGGTGGTTTTCGACCTTTTTCATCTCATGGCACACATAAACTAATTACTAAAATTCTGCAGCACACCAGAAAATGTACTATGTACTATATATATTTTTAACCAATATGACAAAAATAGATATAATTTTGATTCTTTCACACTGGAAAGCAATTGTTGTGTTGGCTGTTGTCATTTTTTAAGGGAAAAGAGGTCAGTGCCTCTGACTAAATAGTCAGGTATTGCATGTTTTAAAAATTCTTGCAGCACACTGGTTGAAAATCATTGCTCTAGAGTTATACAAGATTATGCACAGCGATTTATGCTATAGCTGGGTGAAGGGTACCTGGGATATCCCTATCTTTTTTTCTATTGTGAATCTACAGTTATTTCAATATATAAAGTTTAAAATATAATTCAGAAATGTTCATACACTATTAGCTACAGTAACTCTTCAGTATAATATACAAATTGTGTAATAATAATAATAAATAATACACAGAAGTAAAACAAGAAAAGGCACTTTAATGACAATTGCATCTGCTTCAGTTTTTCATATGCCAAGAACAAAGATGGTCCACATGCCTAAGTGGGAAGGACGTCTACATTCCCCACTCAAGCCTCATTGTTTAGAAATAAGACCTGTGTTAAAGAAATCCTCACACAAGGAAGTGTGTGTGAATGAGGCAGGATAGTAAGAAACTAGGCAAAGTCCTTGACAAGTGGGTCCCTGTCCAGCTTCCTCTTCTTAGATAGGACCTTGGGGATGTTAGTCAGACCCACTAAGCCTTACTTTCCTCATTAGCAAGAACAGGTTGATCCCTCCATTGTAGGGTTTTTATGATGGTTAAGTAGATAATGCATATTATGCACCAGGCTTATGGCTGAGCCCTTGGGACCTGCTCCATAAGTCACCTTCTCCCTTTTATCACCATGTTCTCCTATTAAGGGGTCTTGTGAATTTTGGGGCCTCAGAGAGAACCATGGGTAGATGAGAAAACTCAATTCTAATGAACCTTCGGGGATTTCTGCCGGAGTTCAATCCTTGATCAGCTCTCAATGGGGTTTTGAGAAACAGACAAACCCAACACATTCACTTAACTGCTGTTTCAGATGTCCCAGGAGGCGGGTTTTCCTTAAAGACAAAGCATCACTTTGCCACTTGAATAACTAAAAATGGTATTTGTCGCCCTTCCTTCTTCCTCCTTCCTCTTCCTCTCCCCCTATCTCTCTTCTCCATCCTTTCTTGCTTGCTTTTCCCCCTCTTTGAACAGCTTGCTAATATTCTCTTTCTTATTATCGTCTTCGGCATCATCCTCTGCCTTTCTATTAGAAAAGGAGTCATATGACATCATTTAATACTCTTTACAAAAGCCACATCCAAAATATAGGGCAGGAACCAAATGAATCTGCTGGTGCATTTTTCACTTTCTGCCCTTTCAGTCCTGAATATTTATAAGGGGAGAATGAATTGCAGCTAGAAACAAAAAGAAGAGAATTGGACAATGTGCCTTTTCTAGACTCTTGAACAGAACTACCTTCTTGGCATCTTCCCCAGGATGTCTGACAGGCATCTTCAATACAAAGAGCCCCAAACTAGACCACTATACCCCTGTTTTACCACCTCATTCTCATCATTGATGGCACATCTGTCTATTAAGCCTGTCAGCTCTAATTTTAAAGCATATCTGAAATTTAACCATTTTCACTGTTTCCTCGGGGCTGAACTGTGTTCTCACCCACCATCATGTCTGACCTGGATTCTGTAAAGCCTCTCAGGTGGCTTTCTGCTTCCTTCTTTGCTCTTCCCTTCTCACCACAACCTCAGTGAACCATTTAAAACATAAGTCAACCAGAGGCAGCAAAATAGCAGACATATGTCATAGCAATACCTTTATCGATATAGCTCCTAGGGCAATGGAATCTAAGGAGAAGATAAACAAACGGGACTACATCAAAATAAAAAAGCGTCTGCTCAGCAAAAGAAACCATCAACAAAACAACAACAAAGCCCATTGCATGAGAGAATATACTTGCCAATGCTATCACCAATAAGGGTTTAATCTCCAAAATTTACAAGGAACTCATACAACTTAGCAAAAGGAAAATAAACAATCCAATAAAAAACAGGCAAAGGACCTAAATAGACACTTTTCAAAGGAGGACATACAGAAGGCCAGGCGGTATATGAAAACATGTTCAAAGTCACTAATCATCCGAGAGATGCAAATTAAAACAACAATAAGGTACCATCTCACACCTGTCAGAATGGCTATCATCAACAAATCAACAAACGATAACTGCTGGAGAGGATGTGGAGAAAAAGGAAACCTTGTGCACTGCTGGTGGGAATGCAGACTGGTGCAGCCACTGTGGAAGACAGTATGGAGTTTCCTCAAAAATTTAAAAATGGAACTCCCATTTGACCCAATAATCCCACTTTTAGGAATATATCCCAAGAAATCAAAAACACCAGTCAGAAAGGATATATGCACCCCTATGTTCATAGCAGCACAATTTATAATAACTAAGATTTGTAAATAGCCTAAGTGTCCAACAGTAGATGAGTGCATTAAAAAACTGTGGTACATCTACACACTGGAATACTATGCTGCTATAAAAAAGAAGGAACTTTTACTATTTGAAACAATGTGAATGGACCTGGAAAGCATTATGCTAAGTGAAATAAGCCCGTTGGAGAAAGATAAATATCATGTTATCTCACTCATTTGTGGAATATAATGAACAACACGAACTGATGATCAAAAATAGATCCAGAGACAGAGAAACACTGAACAGATCATCAAACCTTAGAGAGAAGGCAGGGGAAGGGAGTGGTAAGAGAACAACCAAAGGACTTCTATGCATGCACATTAGCATAACCAATGGATAGGACACTGGGGTAGTGAGTGGGAGCTTGCCCTGGGGGATGGGAGTGGCTGGGGAGGGGCTGATGGGGGGAAAGGAGATATATATAAAATACTTTAAACAATAAAAAGAAAGAAAAAAACATAAGTCATAGCTTTCTTAATATTTTTCCTTTACTTATAACCTTGCAATTCAGTCAGTGCAAAAACCTAGTTTCTTACAACATTGATGTCTCATTATCTCTCTGACCCATTTCTCAATCTCTGCAGTCATAATAATAGTAAAACCTAAAGTTTATCACATGGTTATCATGTGCCAGGTGCTAAGGCTTTATATATATACTAGAGACCCGGTGCACAAAATTTGTGCAAGGGTAGGGTCCCTAGGCCTGGCCGGAGATCAGGGCCAATCTGTGGGGTGACCAGCGGGGTGATTGAGGGACCTCCACTGGCACCCACCTTGGTTGGCCTAAGGCCTGCAGGCTGGGGGAAGCTCCTGCATTGACAGTCTGGCCCCTGGTGGTCAGATTGCATTATAGTGACTGGTTGTTCCACTGGTCATTCCTCCATTTGGTCAATTTTCATTTTAGGCTTTTATTATATAGGATTACTCACCCAATCCCATAATAATCCTATCTAGGAGGTACTATCATTATCCCAATTTTACAAGCAAGGAAACCGAGTCACAGAGCAATTAGGTGACTTGCTTACAAGCTGCTTCTTGGAGATGATGGGCCGGGATTCACACCCACACATTCTCAGCTGCTATCTTTAGCATTAACTGGTGGATCCCCTCATTGACCACGGTGTGTACAAGGAATAGGTTTTGAACTCTAGCTTTGTCCCTCACTCATTGCCTTTAGGCTCATGACTTTACCTTCCTGCATATCCTAGTTCTCCATCCATAACACAGGATTTTTAATAGGGTTGGTATCATCATGACGGTAAAGGAGAGCACTGGAAAAATGCCTGTCACATAGCAGGGACTCCATTAATACAAGACCTCTCCTGGCCCCAGGCTCCTCCCCCAAGGAAATGGCAAAATGGTGTATTCAGCCAACAGACAAGATACTAAAAAGAACATCCTTCTGATACCAGCTGCCAGAGTACATAGAGATGTCAGGACTTCCTGCAGCACAAAGAATTCCAAAGTTGCAAGTAGCAGAGGACATTTGGGGCTTTCTGCCCACACACCGTCATGCACATTTTCTGTGGGGCATATCAATTATTCATTCACTGGCTTCAATTAATATTTCAGGCCCCATAAGCATAAATAAAACATACCTACATTAATTAGAAGTTTGAGTCAGATCATCCTTTTCCCATCTCCTCCTGCCATCAGCCTGATTTCCAAGGCCGAGCAGGAGAGGGTACGGTCCATAGCCATAAATCACCAAGCACCATCCTTGCAGGCCAGCAGTGTGCCCCCTGCTGGCTCAGAACAGTGGATTTGAAAAACCTTGCTACGGAGTCCCTGAGCACCAACAGCCACCAAATTCTGTCGTTTTTCCTTTTTAGAAGAAATTAAAATTATTCATGAGGTGCCGCTCAGCTGAACATTTGGATCCATTCCCCCACAGTGGGGACAGATTTCCCGGCCAGAACTTGCAACTGAAGAATTTAACATTGGTTAAAAGTGAACATCTCCTCCAAGGGGGGACATTAATACACTTAACGTTTGCGAATCTTGGCACCCCCTCCCCCCCCACCGCTTCGAGACTGCCAAACAAATTACATTAGGTAGGCACTTTGGCTCTTGATGGGATTAACAGGTGGCCCAGGTACATTCCACATCTTTATTCACTTGGATCAAGAGCAAGCAGGTGGGCACTATTCATAGCTCCAAAGCATAGGCTGACCGGCACCTCCAGAAGATCTTTGAACAGTACACGTGCAAGTCGCCAGTGCAGTGTAACTTGGGCACTGTTCTCACTTGTACTGACAAGCTGAAGGTCTGGGTGCCTATAACAGTTTTCTCCCAATTATCACACTTGGCAGAGGACAGGAAGGAGGATGGTTCTTGGATAAGGTGACCAGATTTTAACATTGGTAAAGTGGGACACCATTGACTGAGGTTTTTATTATTATTATTATTATTATTATTATTATTACTTAAAATATTATAAAGAGTAGTACATATGGCTCTTTCCAAAAATCGGCACTTTTTTAAAACGCCGCGGGACACGGGACAAATTGTTAAAAATCGGGACTGTCCCGCCAAAAGCGGGACGTCTGGTCACCTTACTCTTGGATTGCTCTCAGAGCGCTCCGATGCAAGGGTCATGACCTCCATTGTCCACAGGCACGCAGAGGGAATGAAGGAAGCGGACTGAGTGAGGAATCAGAGAACAAGAAATGGACTAATCTGGGCAGCAGGACACACGGAGGCTAAAGGACGAAGCTAGACTTTGAACACAGGTCTTTCTGACTCTGAAGTCCTCCAACACTTTCATGCATGACCCAGGTCATGAGGTAAAGCAAGACAAGCTTCCTAAATCAGCAAACGACCAGGGGTTGCTCCTGTAGATCATTTCATGTGTCCAGCTTCCAGTGGACAGATGAATGGTCGTCTTCTCCATCCCAGAAGAAAAAGCTGGGATTTCTGTGACTGTAGAATTCATCCCACGTTCTTCTGTTTCTATTTTTGTTGCTCCTCTAAAGCATTTCACTCTGGGAATTTCAACAAAGGCAAATGCACCCCCAATGCGTATTCTCTCCCTGATGGCATCCTGTATTTTGAGTAGTTGGCTTCCCTTCTCTGTGCACAGACCTCAGCCTCAGTCATTCCTGTACCGAGCAGATGTTGAATCAAGCCTGCAAGGCCCCTTGCAAATGAAGAGTTATTGGTCCAACCAGAGAAGCACAATGACACTCTTTGCACTTACCACTGAGGGCAGAGAGATTTGACAATCGCCCTGTGCCCACCCCCTGGTTGAATGTGACCTGTGTGTAGACCCTTTATCAGTCCACAAATCACTCAAGTTTACCTGCCATGTGATACTGATTTTTATCTCGTGACACGCAATTGTTCAACAACCCTGGCCAATTGGCAAGGACCTGGTTAAAATCCTTTATGATTTTTAAGAAGAAATGACCAGTGACTGAAGAGTTGGAACATAAATCGAGAATTCTTAAGATCATTCCATGCTCTTTCCCTCAGTAATTTGACCTCTGAGAATTTCTCCTAAGGGAATCCTCTTACATCCCTATATCCGTTATTGAGCACCTTCTCTGTGCCATGCCATCATTTGCAAAAACATCTCACATCCTTGACACTGCCTTGGGGCAGGTATAAATAGGACACCATTTAAAGACCAGGAAACTGTGGTCCAGAGAGGGTGACTCACTTGCTCAAGTCCTTTGGCTACTGGGCAAGAAATGACCCAGGTTTCAGCCCAAAACGCTTTTCCTTTAGACAAATTGCCCACGCAGTGCTATTTTGGAAGCTCCATTTAATAAGCTAAAATGAATTTTATGGGCAGCTGAGTAATTATCTGACTTGAACCCAATTAAACATTGAGTCCATGCTGCCTGAGTTTCACAGGTTCTTTTAATGAATGCTCAACAAATGGATTTCTCCTTTTAACCAGAACTCGGAGACCCAGATGGAGAGGCTGGCTCTGTGCAGAGCATGCACAGAGAGGTGTGCCCGACGGGCCCACACATGCCCACTCGTCCATGTGACGATGTGGTGTGTATGTGCGCCAATCAAGGAAAGGACTATTGACTTCTGCACCCAGACATTTGATTTGCATTCTCAGCAGTCAAGCGGTTTAATTGGAATGTATTGCTTTTCAGAAGCTCAGTGAAGCGCAGAGCGCTTGAGCTTTAGAATCTCCAGACCTGAACTTGTAAACGGGCTCTGTCCCTTAGCAGCTGTGTGGTCTTGGGCAAGTCACTTCACCTTCTCAGCATCATTTTTGCACCTGTGATGGAGTCAGTGGTTGGGGCATTTGGTTGCAGGCAACTGAAGCTAAGCTAAGCCTGTGGGTCGCAAGGAAGCTCACCCCCTGAGGACCAGAGAATCAGGTTCAACTCCCCAAATTTCCCAACATCACTGCAAGCATGATGCACAGCACCAACCCTGGACGTTGGATGTGCTGTTAGCTCAGCAGGGCTTTACGTTCAGGATAGCGATAGAAGCTGCCATCACAGCTGTCACCCATTTTTCAAAATTAATTTCACTTGTGCCCTATTTCTTGGTGCCTGTAGCTCCAATTTCACTCTGGAACAGGCATAAGGGCTTGAAAGAGCCTGGCAAAAGTCAGTAATTTGACATTTTCCTAGTAAGTGGGACCTGCAAAAGTTAGTAATTTGATATTTTCCTTATACGTGGGAAATGGGTTCTGCCTCATCAGGTGAGGAAAATGCTCCAGGCAAAGGAAGGAGCTTTGAGTGTTGGGTAGCCAAAAAGAGAACGACAAACAGGCACTACAAATGGGAATAATCACAGCCAGCTCCTTGGTTTCATTCATTTATTCAGTCACTGATTCATCCCACCAGTATTTAATGAGCATCTATTCTGTGCCAGGCACTGGCTAAGTGAGGCCACAGCTGTGAAACAAGGATTTATTGCACAGATTTACATTGTGGCTCATAACAACATGGTTGACATGGACTTCTGTTTTTGTGAGCTCATGCTTTGTGTCAGGCACATGCTGGGCACTTGATGCCGTTTGTCACACCCTGCAAGTTAATGAAATGTTACCTCCAAAACATCATGGCGCAGGGCTATTGTGCAATGACACCTCACAGCAGGTGGTCAATAAAAGTGAATTCTCTCCTCAGCTCAGCAGGTTCAAACTCTGATCCCAAGAGATTAAGTCTCCTTGCTTTTTATTTTATTTTATTTTTAAGACATCAGTAAGCTTGAAAATCAAAACATGGAAACCCGGTGATTTTGTCTAAACGCATGGTGTCAGCTGCTCAGCTCCATCACAGGGTGACAGCTGCCAACCAGGTGACAAATGGAATGAAGGGCACCTGGGGCATGGAAGCACAGCTTGAAAAGGTTTGCTGCTTGCAGGCTGGGATCATCCGTCAGCAGGGCCCTCCCTGCGCTGAGTTAAACTGATATAATTAAAGGCATGTTTCTATCTGGGAAGTGAGAGACCAAGCTGGCTTTCAGGGCTGCCACATTTGTCATCCTACACTGTTGTTGTCTTGGTACCTGGGCTCTGAGCGTGGACCTCCTTAAATCTTCAACCCCGCTGGGACTTAGTCAGCCCAGGTATACAGCTCCCACAAAGATGGTACCCAGTTCTGGGGTTGATGAAAGACTTCAATGAGAAAATGCCAGTGAAGAGCCTCGGCCTCTCATGTTGCTGGTAGCTGGCACTCGCTAATGTTGTTACTATTATTATTACCATTTCCCAAGCTTTGCCACTTATTGCATAATTTTAGTCAAGTTGACATATCCGTTCTGTGCCTCAGTTTCCACGTCATTAAACCTAGATATCCCTTCAAGCTCATCTCATAAGGATAAGTAGAGAAAACAGGTATGTTCACATTTTTAAAAAATCCCTTATGAGGATGGAGCCACTCATCAATGTGATATACTGTGAAGGGAAATGCTGCTTTGTACCGCGCATTCATTCGGAAGCTCGCCACAAGGTTAAGTTGGATCGCTGGTTTTCGGAGCAGCCCTTGCTCATCTGTAAAGCAGGGCTCCCTGCTTACCTCTTAGGGTTATCATGAAGACCAGTTGAGGGAATGCATGAGAAAGTTCCAGAAATCCTTTCAGAAACGACTGGATAGTGTGAGGTCTGTGGAAACTGCCTCTAGGGTAGCAATTTCCAGAAGCAGAGGGAGGACCTTGTCATCTTTGTAGAACCTGGCTCTCTGCTCTTCTGAATCTGACCACTGGCCATTGCTAATGTTTCCTCACCCCCCATTGCCCCACTCAGCCATCCCCCCAAAACCCTGTCCCGTGGCTGCGTGGCCTTTCCTGAAGGCTTTGCCTCACCTTCGTATCTGCTCCTCTTCACACTGCAAAGCTTTGCTGCCAGGGAGTCCTGGGCCGTCGCTGGGTTCCCCTGGCACCCTCACCTGTGCCTTCCCTCGGCACAGCACCCGGCTTTCTGGTGTGCATTTCCCGTTTGTTTTCTTTCCAGTTTGAGGCTGTCAGCCACGTGAGGGCCCTTGCCATTCACTCCAGCAAGGAACCAGACAGACGTGAGTCAGCGCAGTGGAATGTTCGAGCGCCCAGACTCTGGGTTCAGATCTCACCTGTGCCCTTAATAGCTGTGTGACCTCAGGCAGGGTACATGAGCAATCTGGGCCCCATGGCAAAGGTGTCTGTCTGGCTTACTCTCAGTGCTCCTCACACTTTAACGAGTCTTCGAAATGCCCGGGATTTTGTGTAAAATTCAGATTCTGGTTCCATAGGTCTGGGATGGGGCCTGAGATTCTGCATTTCTACTGAGCTTCTGAGTGTTGCAGGCCCGTGGACCACACTTTGAGCAGCGCGGGGTGGGGTGTGGTGGGTTCAAGCCTGAGGCCATCCGGCGTGTTTGGTTTTCAGGAGCAACTTGACAAAGTAAGCTGATATGAGGGTCCGAGGACGCTGCATTTAAATTCTTGAAACCACAAATCTGGGCTAATCAAAGCACTTCTCACATCAGCTGTCATTGACTGAGCTGCTCCTATGAGGATAAATGGGAAATGTCCACTGAGCACTTTCTATTTTTCAGTTAAATGCTGAGGACTTTGGCACACAGGTGCCTCATTTAATGGTCACAACGGCCATAGGATGTGGGTGGGAACAACCATTGTCCCTACTTGGCAAAGAGGAAAACTGAGGCTCGGAGAGGTTAAATGTATTGAATTATAATTGGTGTAACAAGTGTTTTGATTGACATGTTCCCTCCCTTGCTTTTCTCAACCCCCTCTCTTTCAATAAAATCACCAAGGATCTAAGGAACTCAAATCTGTTCCCAGCTTGTTGCTGCTGCCCAGGAGCAGACATAATGACACCAGCAGTATTCATCCTCCTTTTTATTCATTGCTGCACCATTGTTTATTTATTTTTTAAAATATGTGTTTATTGATTCCAGAGAGAGGAAGGGAGAGAGAGAGAAACATTAATATGAGAGAGAATCATTGATCGGCTGCCTCCTGCACGCCCTCTACTGGGGATCCAGCCAGCAACCCAAGCATGTGCCTTGACAAAGAATCAAACCAGTGACTTCCTGGTGCATGGGTTGATCTCAATCACTGAGCCACACTGGCTGGGCTGCACTATCGTTTATTGAGTATCTACTATGTGCAAAGCACTGTGGCTACAATAGGGTACACTCCCCCCCCCCCGCCCTTTGCTTTACAATCTAGAGACACAGACTTTAATCAAGTAACTCCACAGATAAATATGATTCCAATCTGTTAGGAAAAAAAAGACAACTATGAAAAATGGGGAATTTAATTAAGGGACTTGCAAAGGTTTTTGTGTGGATGTGACTCTAAAATGACATGTGGAAGGTAAGTAGGAATTAGCCAGTTAAAGGGATGAAGGGTGATGGGCGTTCCAGCCAAACAGAACAGCTTTGTGCAAAGGCCCAGTGGCCAGGGGAGCCTGAACAACCCAAGAAACAAAAGAAGGCAAAAGCGGAGGTGGTGCCCTAACCGGTTTTGCTCGATGGATAGAGCGTCGGCCTGAGGACTGAAAGGTCCCAGGTTCGATTCCTGTCAAGGGCATGTACCTTGGTTGCGGGCACATCCCCAGTGGGGGTTGCACAGGAGGCAGCTGATTGATATTTCTCTCTCATCGATGTTTCTAACTCTCTATCCCTCTCCCTTCCTCTCTGCAAAAAAATCAATAAAATATATATTTTTTAAAAAGTGGAGGGAGTGAGGGGAGTGTGAGTTGAAACTGGAGAGATAGGCAGGGCCCAGTCCCAAGGATCTGGGGCTTTATGTTAAGAGCAGTGGGCAGACACTGTAGGCTTGTAAGCAAAGGAGCAATTAAAAGGTCAGGCATGAATTTTGAGATCAATAAGACAGATTTGGCAGGTGGAACTTAAGCAGAAATAGAAAGAGGAATGTGGAAGCTATCACCTTAGTCCGGACAGGAAATGATGGTGAGCAAGCTGGGGTGACCCAGGCAGCAGCAGTGGGGTAAAAGGGGCTTCTGCTGAATGTAAGTGGGAAGTAAAGGGTGAAAACGATAGGACTGGGAAATGGGGTCATAGCGCGGGACACAGTAACAAAGTAGGGGGAGCTTCCAAGATGAGGGTCTTCATGGTCCCGGTCATTATCTCGTTCCACACCTTCCACATCCACTGGGGCAAACAGGCCCAGAAAGGGACATGCCCAAGGTCACACAGCTAGACAGGCAGAGGCAGGGCCTGTGTGGGCCCAGTAATGAGGTCCTAGTAAATAAGAAGGTGAATGAGCCGAAATTGATTCTCCCTTTAATGATTCTGTCAGACCTGTCAGATTCTCTGTTTCCAGGCTTCTACGCATCATCTGCCCTGATAAGTGGAACTGCTCAGCCGACGAGCACCCTCTCCTGCGGTCCTCGGCTAGAACTGTAGCCAGAAGCTGGCTGTGGTGGTCAGGCAGGCCTAGGGGCAAATCCCTGTGGGGCTTCTAACTCCCACCTTGCAGAAGCACTTGTCTATGGGGAAATAAGGAACATGCATAGGAATCTTCCTGCAGAGCTGCTCTTTTTATAATAAAAAATTTTAAATCAACTTTAAATTTCATAAATTGGGGAAAGAATAAACAGCATGGTGTATTTATAGGATGGAATAAAGCATAGTTATCTAAAACAAGGAATTTATATCTGCTAGAGAGGAAGATCTCAAAGGTACATTTTGAGTAAAAATGCAAGTTGCCTACGTATACAGTCAGTAGGATACTATTAGGTAAAAAAAAAAAAAAGTCACAGAAAATACCATATGTCTTATCAACACCATTAGGCACATCTAAAATAATAAAAAGAGGCTCAGAAAAATGGTTTAGTGGTAAATTTTATGTTATGTATATTTTACCATAATTTTTTTAAAAGCATCATCAAAAGAACCCAAAACAAAACACACCAAAAAACTACCAACTCAATAACAACAAAAATTAAATAATAAGAGACTTAAAGAATAGGTCTGATGCTCTTAGCACAGTCTGGAGGTGGGAGTAAGGGGAAATTCACTGGACTCTTCCAATTTTCTGAAAGGGGAATGAGTCCATTTAATATGGAAGAAAACCTCTGGTTGTGCAAATTCAGACAAATAACATGAACTTTCTGAGCCTCATTCCTGTCACCTTATAAGTTATAAACGTTTACTGCTTACCGGGCAAGGCAAGGGGGAGGCGCTGCCTTCGGAGGAGCCATGGTGTCCTGGACAGAAAGCAAGTCATTGATTGAGAGAGCACAGACAAACCAGGTATCTGGAGACCCAAAGTATCACCCCTCCCCACCCCTCCTCCCACCAGCCTGGGGGGTAGGGGAGGCCCCTCTAGAGATTGGATTGAACTGAGATTTGAAAGACAAGAACGTGTTAGCCAGTTTCAGGAATGGGGGGACAGGCGATGCAAGCAGAGGAACAGCGAGTGCTGTGTCAGGCTGATGAATTACCATATCATCTACGATGAAGAAAACAAATGCTGCTACTATTCTAAGCCTGTTTTATTGTGGTTGTTTTTTAAATGCCGACATCATCAATTAAATAGGAATTAGGATATTGAGTGCTCCAAGCTGCTTTCATGAAAAGCATCTATCACATAGTAGGTGTTTAATAGACAGTCCTTCCTGTCTCACCTGGTGCCTCATGTGATCCACTATAGTGGGATGAAGCAGAAAAATGTTCCCCAAAGGTATCAGATCATAATTTCTGGAACCTGTAAATGTGACCTTCTGTGGGGAAAGGGCCTCTGCAGATGTGGTTAAGCTAAGAATCTGGTGAGAGGGAGATGAGCCTGAATTATCCAGGTGGGCCTGAAATGCAGCCACGGCGTCCTCATAAGAGAGGCAAAGGGAGAGAACACAGTCACACAGGAGGACCCAGGAGGCAGAGAGAGATTTGAAGATGCTGACCTTGAAGATTGGAGTGATGCAGTCACAAGCCAAAGGATACTAGCAGCTACCAGAGCTAAAAGAGGCAAGGAAGACCCTCCCTAGAGCCTCCAGAGGGACACGGCCCTGCCAACACCTTGTTATCAGTCCAGTCGTAGTGATTTTGGGCTGCGGGCCTCTAGGACTGTTAGTACATTTCTGTTGTTTTAAGCCACCAAGTTTGTAGTCATTTGTTACAAGAGCCACGGGAAATGAATGCATCCACCCCTCTTGTCTGGGGTTTTCTTCACTCTTACTGCATTGTAGTGAAGATCGCTAATAAATGCATTAGCAGGACAAAGGTGCACCCTTGGTGTCCTAGGAGTGTATGCATTGTAGGAGAGAATCAGTCAGGCTCAGCCCAGACAGGGAGGGTTTTCTAATGGAGCATTTCAGACATGAGAGGGGTATTGAGTTCTAGCCAGAAGGCCGGTTTGAAACATCTGTTGCATTATCTGGAGGAAACTGGCAACCATGGGGAAGGTTCCTCACATTATCCTGGAAAACCCACCAACAAGGTGTGGTATAAGGGCTGAGCTGGGATCGACAGGCAGAAGCATCATGGAAAAGAAGCCAAAGTTATTTATGGAGTTCAGCTTCATGAAGCTACTGTGAGGAGTAAAACAACGGATAGAACAAGTCATGATGGGTAAACGATTGTTAATAAATGTAGAATATTCAGTTACAGGGGTGGGACACTGCTAAAAAGTTATGTCTGTTAGAGGCTCTTATTTCTAATACTCCTAGGTAAGACCCTTTTACATATTAGGAATCTTGGCCTCGGTGACACTGCCCAAGGTCACACACTGGAAGGGCAGAAACAAGATTTACACACAGGTCTCTTGGATTTCAACTTAGCTTTCTTCCTTTTTTATTTTGGTTAATCCTCATCCAAGGATATTTTCTACTGATTTTTAGAGAGAGTGGAAGGGAGAGGGAGAGACCAAAATATCAGTGTGAGAGAGACACACCTATTGGTTGCCTCCTGCACACACCCCAACAAGGGCCAGGGAACCTGCAACTGAGGTGCATGACCTTCAGTCCGTGGGCTGGCGCTCTGTCCACTGAGCCAAACTGGCTAGGGCTCAACTGAAAGATTTAATTCAACCCAAAACCATTAAGTTGACCAAGACAAGCCGGGTAAAAGTGAAAGATCGCGTTTATTGATTGCTCTCGAGTGAGGTTCCCCGGTCCATGGGGCAACAGGCCGGGGAAGTCACAGACACACATGCCAGGCAAAGTTTCTTTATGCTGCTGTTGGACCAATCAGGTTTGTCCATGGTAGATTGTGGGGGATGATTTATGTTTAAGCGGGGGTGAGGGGGGGTTTGTACCACTGCACTTTGGCCATCCTGAGAAATTCCAGATGGCCATTAAGGAGGGTGTTTTTATGGCGCCAGTTTTATCAGGGTTTCAGTTTGGCCTTGGGCTGTTTATTCGGCCCCCAGACCTTACATCAACTAGCTTTCTTCACATCGGCTGAAGACTGGGGAAGGTATCCCAGGTGCTGTTCTGCTTGCCACCCAGAAGCCTGAGTCTAGTGCTAATACATTCCGGTAGTTTTTAACGTGGACTCATGCCAACACAGAGGTCCGGATTCTTCTGGAAGTTCATCTGGGCTGACTCATTGGGCTGGAGCTGAAGAGGAGCAAGTGTGTGTGTGTGAGTGTGTGTGTCTATGTGCACACACACATTTGGTCTTATCAGCGCGCTTATCTTAAGACTGTGCTAAATTGCTGTCTTTGGGAAAAGAACAACATCACAGCTCCTTGTCAAGCTGATTCATTCCTGGTGCAGCTGTAATGAAAAACAACTCACATTTCTGTCCCAACCTTATACCAGTCTGTATCTTCAGTGATTTTTTTTCTTCTTAATCTAGCTCCAGAATCTTAACAGCTTGTGTAATCTTCCAAGGATTCCATAGGACTTTCTTATGACTCTGAGAAAAAAGGGGATAATTACATTTCTCTGGCTTGTCACAAATTCTTGGAAGTTGTGCACAGCTCCTCAAATTAGGGGCCATTTGAAAGGGAGTCTGATCTATGTATATAAAAGGCTAAGTGACCGATTGTACGTCCATCCGACTGACCAACTATGTGACAGACCAACTGGCCAGTATATATGACGTGCACTGGCAATCCTATATAATAAAGAGGTAATATGCAAATTGACCGTCATGCCCTCACATAAGATGGCTGCTCTCATGTGGTCAAAGAAGGCCTCCCCCATGTGTTCACAAGATGGCTGCCACAAGATGGCTGGCAGGGGAGGGCAGTTGGGGGTGACCATGCCTGCAGGGGAGGGCAGTTAGCGGTAACCAGGCTGGCAAGGGAGGGTGGTTAGGGCCAACTAGGCTGGCAGGGGAGGGCAGTTGGGGGTGACCAGGCCTGTCAGGGGAGATCAGTTGGGAGTGATCGGGCCGGCAGGGTAGCAGTTAGGCATTGATCAGGCTGGCAGGGAGTGATTGGGGGTGATCAGGCTAGAAGGCAGAAGCAGTTAGGGGCAATCGGCAGGCAGGCAGGCAAGCGGTTGGGAGCCAGAAGTCCTGGATTGTGAGAGGGATGTCTGACTGCTGGTTTAGGCCCAATCCCTCTGGGAATCCCCTGCAGTCGGACAACCCCCAAGGGGTCCCATATTGGAAAGGGTGTAAGCTGGGCTAAGGCACAAATTTTGTACACCAGGCCTCTAGTTTAACAATAAACATTGACTTGTGCATGTGCGATACATATGAAACTCTCACTGGCACCAATCACATGTATGTGTTTCAATCTGTCGCTGTCAATTGTGATTTTGATTCTTTGACCAAAAAATGAGCACATTCATAAATTAAATGAAGAAATTTTGGATATAGTTGATGGAGCGTTTCACACTTATTTGAGTGATGATTCCATCAATTCAACGAATGATGCTGAAAAGAAAAATTTTTCCATCGAATTTCTTAATAGTATTACTCCTTCGGGAAAACTGTGTCATAAATTAAAATTGAAATTAAGTACAATCATCATGCTACTGAGAAATCTTAATGGGGTCTTTATAATGATACTAGATTTATTACCAAAAGATTGAAATCTGACATAATCGAAGCTGAAGTAATAATAGGATCTGTGAAAGGAGAAGTTGTTCTGGTTCCAAGAATTTATTTGTGCCCATCTGACACAGGCCTCCCATTTAAATTAATTCAAAGACAGTTTCCCATGATGCCAGCAATTATGATGACTATTAATAAATCACAAGGACAAACTCTAGACAGAGTAAGAATATTCCTACCTGAACATTTCTGGACATGGTCAGTTATATGTTACTTTCTTTTGAGTTCGAAGAGCATGTGACATTAAAGTTGTAAATACTTCATCACAAGGGAAATTAGTCAAGCACTCTGAAAGTATTTTTACTCTTAATGTGGTATACAGGGAGATATTAGAATAAGTTTAATCAATTTATCAGTCATTGTTTATGTTGTTGTTTTTATGTCATGTCTTTGTTGTTATATCATGTTGTTATTGTGTATTTATTAATCAATTCATATATTATTTTTATATACATTTTACTAATTTTCCTTCATCTCTGACACTTCTATTAGAGAGAAAGGGTGAATAAGGATATTAAAATATTTCTTCTAATTAATTTCCTTTCAATGTGCACAAATCCATGCAATGGGCCACTTGTGTTATCCTAATTCACTAAACCTTGAGTTTAATTTCACGAAAAAGATTATCAGCGCTAACATAGCATTTACTTTGTGCCAGTTGCTGGTCACTGTTCTATGTATTTTACATATGTTAATTCATTTGAAACTATACAATAACTCTATATTAACCCCATATTAAATACTAGAGGCCTAGTGCATGAAAATTCATGCACTAGAGGGGGGTCCCTCAGCCCAGCCTGCACCCTCTCACAATCTGGGAGCCCTCAGGAGTTGGAGGTGACTTGGTGATCAGGGGAAGGAGATGCCCCATCACACCTCTGCTGCTGCCACTGCTGGCAGTGCAAGCCTTGGCTGGGCCTGGTTACCTGAGCCTTGGGCCAGCCCTGGGTGGCTAGGCAGTTGCCATCCAAGGCTTGCCTGCACCTTGGCCTGGCCTTGGGTGTCTGGGCAGCCAATATCAGAGGCTTGCCTGTGCTTCAGGCTGGTCCTGGGCAGCTAGAGTGCTGAGGGGCCTGGGGGACTCTGGAGGTAGGCATGTGTGCCTGCCACCCCAGCGGAGCTGAGGGGACTGGGTGCCGCCATCTTGTGGCTGTAGGTGCTGCCATCTTTGAGGGCATTACTGTCAATTAGCATATTCCCTCCTTATTGGATGTGGGTGCCACCATCTTTGTGATGGCATGAGGGTCAGTTAGCATATTCCCTCCTTATTAGATAGGATTATGCTACTAAGATGCAGAGAGGTTAAGAAAATTTCCCAAAACCACATAGCTAGCAATGTTAGGATTTGTATTTAGATGTTCTGGCTCAAAAGTCCATAGTCTTAACCACTCTGCTAGGGTCCTATATTATTCCAAGGGTGTTTCATTAAATCATAAAGCAACAACTGGCCAGAGTGTTGTACTGTGCACCTAAAGGTTGCTGGTTCAATTTCCGGTCAGGGCACATACTTGGGTTGTGGCAGAAACCCGAAACTGATTTATGTTTCTCTCTCACATAGATGTGTCTCTCTCTCCCTCTTCCTCTCCCTTCCTCTCTCTAACCATGTCCTCAGGTGAAAGTGGAAACAATCATAAAGCAGCTAGCATTAATTAAGTCTTTATTATGTGCCAAATATCTTTTGGGATGGTTTCTATGTCTTTTTGAGCGGTTCCCACACCTAATTGGTTGTCATAATTACCTGAGAACTTAAAAAAAAATTCAGATTCTCTGGGTCCATTTCCAACCTCCTCAGTTATTAGGAGTAGAAGTGAGAACAGGAATCTGTATTTTGAGTTCTTATCTAGCCCACCTGACATATATGTTCCAGGCAACTTGGGAGGGGAAATGAGGTAACTTCTTTTCTGTTTTCAGGAAGAAAGATCCTAAAACCTCAGTAGTCCCCAATAACTCAGTTCAAAGAGGCCAACCCCAAAGGGGCAACAGAAGCAACAGTAGACTGCATGCTCCTCCCTTATCTCTGCCTCAGATCCTTTGCATCTGATGGCCTTACTCCTGGGCTGCTGGGCTATTCTTATGACTGGCTCCTGCCCCTTCGTGTTTCTGCTTAAACGTTGTTTCCTCAGAGAGACTCCCTGGCCACTCTGCCTACCTATGTCCTCAAACTTTCTGCAAAGGGCCAGACAGTAAATATTGCAGGCTTTGTGGGCTACCTGCAGTCCCTGTTCCATATTATTATTTTCGCTGAGAATGCTTTACAAATGTAGAAAGTCATTCTTAGCTTGTGGTTTGCTGGCCCTTGATTTGACTGTTTCAGCATCTGGCTCATATTTTATGCAGCCCTGCCCTTCTCAGATTAGTTGTCCAATGGCAGACTTTCTCTCTGGTTACCCTGAGCATCCAGACTTCCATCCAGTGTCTGCCCACAGATGATGCTTAACAGATACTGATTAAGTAAAGGAATTTTTTGAGAATTTTAAACATGTTGCCTTTTCTCCAAACACTGCCAGGAAGCTTCCGACCAGGATGCCTTGGAGAAATCTGTTGTGTCTTTTATGCCCTTTCACTCCACGCTAAGTGACTTAGAATACGTCTGCCAAACAAACAGGTTCCCAGTCCTCGGGCCCACAGAGAGCTGCCCATTTCCACAAACACAGGTGAAAAGGGAAAGGTAAGCATAAATACCTGCCCCACCTGACAGATGCCAATGCAAATGGGCGACTCACTTCTAACTTTTGCTTATTTGAAAACGAAATGGTGAACTCACTGACTTCTCAGTTGGCTTGCTTGGCGTGGCCACCACTAGATTTCAGACACCAACCCTGCCACAAAGATGGCAGAACTCCAGCATTCTAGCTTGGCAACTATCTCATTTTATTTGTGATGACAATGATGATGATGGTGGCGATAATGGCAATGAAGATGGCGATTTGATGATAATGATGAAGGTGGTGATGATGGCGATGAGATGACAATAATGATGGTGGCGACTTTTTCTCTTGGGAAGTGAAAATAGCTTTATTTTTTCATTACACAGCCAATTTAATAAAAGTTTTAAAAATTCAAGTAATGTAGGAAAGAAGAAAAAGATGAAAATTCACCCGAATTCCCATTGGCTCTAAATAACTTGTTAACCACTTTCAATATTGTAAAGAGCACACTTCCAGATGCCTTCCTAGTACTTAAAAAAACATGGAACTCTATAATTTACACGAGCGAGATGATACGATACGAAATGTTCTTTTCTGACTTGCTTTTTTTGCTCAGATGATGGTGATTTGAATGGACAGGTTAAGTGGAATCAGAATAGCAGGAAGATGTCCTCTATGAATGTGACAAATGCAAGCTCAGGGTTCCCGGCCTAAATGTAAGCGCTGACCCCAGGGGGCCGATGTGAGAAGACAGCCTCTGTATTACATCCCTGGACCTCACTGACAAGACTCTGTGACCAGAGTTCACTCAATGAGATATCTGACCCTCAAACAAACGTGCTCCCAGCTGCCCTCTTTTCATGGCCGTTCCCGCTCATCCGCTATTTATGTACAGTGTAAGCTTTGATCATTTTCTTATCGGGGGCAACAGCTCCTGGAATTACTCCGAGGCATCAAAGGCTGGAATCAGAGATAAAACGGTGGCGGTGATTGCTGTCCATTTGCCTCAGATGCAGCCTCCACATATTGCATCATTTTAATTAAATAGGAAAGGTCAAAAATGACATTAGGGAGGTATACTCCTGTAGGCCAGTGCCTGTATTTCCCTGTCTAATGGGATTCCTCTCTGCACACTCATTACCTCAACTGTGAAAAAAGGTTTGAAAGCAGTCTTCATGGTACTTCGGCAAACAGGCACTTTTATCATCTCAGGGATGTCATGTGGTATAACAATCTGAATCACTGAGATATATTGCCACTCATTGGGGGCCAGGCACTGGGAAAGCCTCCGACATTTCATTCCTGGGCCACCCTGAGTAGGGAAGAATGCGAAGCTGAGTGGACAGTGACTTGTCCAGGTCATCCAGCCAGCAGGGGGCAGACTAAGGAGATGAATCCAGGCCTGAGTCAGAGCTGACCTGTAACTGTTATGCTGGTGCACAGGAGGTACACTCTCAACACACTTTCATTCCCTTACCCTTGTACTCGGGGCTTTTAATAAGGAGAAACATCATGCCTGCTCAGTGCTAGGCATTGTCCTAGGCAGAGTGGGTAGAGCAGTGAATCAAGCAAAGCACACTCCCTCCTTTCCTTCATTGAGTTTACTTTGAAGTACGGGATGATAGACAAGGAAAACAACACAGAGGTAAATATGTGCTATATTGGGATTATGGAGAAAAGTAAGGCAGAGTATGGAAGACAGGAAGGTTTAAATCTGTAATTTCATTGACATTCCCCACTGAGGTCCAGGTAGGTAGGTCATATGAGATGGGCAGGGAAGAACTTTCTGATGAGCTGGCAGTTGAGGAGAATCCTAAAAGAGACGTGAAAGTGAAGCTTGCAGAATTCCGGAGGAAGAGTTTGCCAGAGAAAGCATGTGCAAAGACCCTGAGGCATGAGCATACATAGGAGCCAGGGGTGGCTGGAGCAGAGAATTAGGGGAGGATTGGGAGGAGAAGCTGAGCTTGAAGAGGAAATGGGAAGTGTTCAGATCTCCTAGGGCCTTGCAGGCCATTTCAGAAGGACTTGGGCTTTATCCTGAGTAGGCTGGTGTTTGAGCAGGTGAATGATATAATCTGATTTCATTTTGACAGGACCATTCTGGCTGCTGTGTGTGTTGGAGCAGATGGACCTGTTAGGAGGCTGCTGTGATAAGTTAGCTGACAGCCAAAGGGGTCATGGGCCAGAAAGGGAGCTCTGAAGGTGGCAGGAAGTGGTCAGATTCTCTTTATACTGTAAAAAAAGAATCAACGGGTTTTTGTGGGTTTTTTTTTTTTTTTTTTTTTTTGATAAATTGGATGTGGAGAGACAGAGAAAGAGAAGACATAAGAACCATACATTCCTCGATTGTCCTGCCACTCTTCCATATCGATGCGCAAATCATAAAAGAGCAGCTTGATGTCTCCAATCATGCTACTTGAGCGATGCCATCTCCTCCTGAGCAGAATAAGACAGCACTTGCTCAGATCTATACTTAGCTGCTTTGTTCTCCTGTAACTGTTGTCTTTCTGAGCTTTTTCCTTCATTTGTTAAATTGGACAATAATATCAACAGTGCCTCCAGCAGAGCATCATGGTGTGGATTAAGCTCAGTGACGCATGCACATAGCTGGGCACCAGCATGTGATGAAATCTGTTGGGCCTGGGCTTTGATCGTGGGATAGAGACCTTCCCTTGAGGTCCCTTGCAGCTCTGTGGCTAAAATCAGAAATCAAAGGCCCAGAAATAGATGAAAAGCCAGTGACAGCCATAATTGTTCCACTTGGTAAATCATTCAGGTCTCTATGCATCAGTTTATCCAACCATGAAATGGGAGAATAATAGTGTCCTTGCTGAATGGTTGACAGGATTGAATGTGACACCTCTACTGAGCCCAGGACTGTCCCTCAATCACACCCGCTTCTCTTGTCCTCCTTCCACGCCACAGCTGTCGGTTGCCACGCACCCTGCATTGGGATTTTCCTTCACACTCCATGTCTGCTTCAGATTATAGGAAATTATGCCCCTCTTCTCTCTCACATGGACCTGCAGCTTGTTCTGGGGCTGGGGATTTAACGTCTTTGTAAATTGCCTGATTCTGACATTTACTGTCCTCTGCTTATCCTGGGCTGGCTCCTGTGAAAAAAGACAGCTGCAGGCTATGTTCTGAGCAGAGGCATTGCGCCCTGAAGCCTGTTTGTGAGGCATATGTGGAAAAAAGGACTGGGCTTTCCATTTTTAAGTCACAAAAAAGTGTCAGTAGTGAGTCCCTCTCATCGGGGTTGTGGTAACTGGTCGCTCAAGTCCACACTGCTCCCTTCAATCCTTTCCCCCATGCAGCTGCCAGAGGCCTGGGGGATTGTCAAAAACGTCCCCTCATGTCATGTGACGGCTCAGAACCTGAAGTGGCTTCCACTTGTCTCAGGATAAAGACAAAATCCTTCTAGGGCTCATAGGGCTGTCTTGAAATATCCTCCTCATTCTCCCAAGCCACACTGGCCTGCCCTTTGCAAGCTGATTTCCATCCTTCCTCTCCCACAGGACCTTTCCACATGCCAGGCTTTCTTCTGAGGGAGGTGCACTGGGGCACTCAGGGTTAGAGGAAAAGGGAGTCAATAAGGTACAGGTCGGACATTCAGAGGTCCAATGCTGCCATATGCAATTTAAATGAACAGTGATAGGCTATACCATATAATTCTATTTTCAAAATTACTCACATTTATGTTATGCTGAACTATACGAGTTCTCTCATTTGCTTGCTCTTACTCTCTCCTTTCACATTTTCTTATTCATTCTCTTCCACTCTCTGTCTTTCTGGGTCCCTGCTTTTCTGATACCCTAAGCCTGTACTTAATTTCTGATTGGAGTCAAGCATGGGCTTTTCAGACAAAGGAAGAATTATAAAAGAGCAGAGCAAGGAGTATTCAGAGATGCCTGGATGTCTCTAGAACATCACCAACTCCACCACCACCATCATCATCACCACCACCACCATCATCACCACCACTACCATCATCATCACCACCACCACTACCATCATCATCACCACCACCACCACCATCATCATCACCACCATGTTTTACATAATAATAAATACAATAATGGTAAAGTATTCATGTATTGGCTACATGCAATGAAGCAGGTCCTCCACTGCACCATTCCTAGAGCTCTTTAAGGAAATATTATTATCCTCATTTTAGAGGTAAGAAAAGCTAGAGCTCAGAGAGATTGTGTTGCTGCCCAAAATCTCACAGCAGCTAGAGATAAAATTTACATTCAGATCATCTGACTGCAAAGCCTAGACTCAACCCAAAGTTTGCTTCGGCATGAACTTTTGGGTTCCTGAGGCCAGAAGGTCTCTCTACTATGCCACCATCTAGGTAGACCTCAAGCGGAAGCCAGTCAAATGGGCTTGATGATGTCCAGGCTTATGGTTGTCCCGACAAAGGCAGGGGAGCCACTTCGACCTGGAGCCTCAGTTTGCAAGACTAGGAGACTCCCACATACATAGCCTTGCATATCACTAAGCAACAAATGCAGGGGCTCAGATCAAGCCTGGGGTGCACAAGGGTGTGTCCATTTCCTGGGACTGCTGAAACAAATTATAACAAACTGGGTGGCTTAACGCTACAGAAATTTAATCTCTCACAGTTCAGAAGGCCAGAGGTCTAAAATCAAGAGGTCAGGTGAGTTGGTTAGTTCTGGAAGCTGGGAGGGAAAATTTAGCCCATGCCTCTCTCCTAACTTCTGGTGGCTCTCAGCAACCCTGGGTGTTTTCTAACTTGTAGATGCATCACTTCAATTTCTGCCTTCATCATCCCATGGCATTTTCCTTGTATGTATCTGTGTCCAAACATATTCTTCTTATAAGGGCACCAGTCATTAGATGAGGACACATGTTACTCTGGTCTGACTTCATCTTAACTTGATTATATCTGCAAAGACCCTATTTCCAAATAAGGACATGTTTGCAGGTAGTAGGGATTAAGACTTAAACGTGTCTTTTTGAGAAACACAATTCAACCCACAACAAGGGACAATAGGAATGGCCGCAGCGTTCACCCCAATCCCTGCGGTGTGACCAGGAGCCGTGTTGACTGGTATTCAAATGCAACTTCACAACAACTTCCCACCTCTTTCCAATCAGATGGCATCTGAAGCATCCCGTGTAGAAATTCCTGAGGCTCAGGAAGAAGGGAGAGTTTGGGGGCAGTTTTAGTGTCATAAAAGAGGGAGCAAGTGGAGGAGTAGGAGAGGGACTGGAATCATAGCCGCGGAGGTACTCTGTTCACACCGCCTCCCAGGAGATCCTGCTGTGAGGAGCCTCCAGCTGCTGGACCTTTGGATCCACATGTTTTCATGCTGAGGCCATGTTTTCCTGGCTTCCTGCTTAGTCAGTGACTGAGACAAGGGTATGAATACCGTGGTTCTTCCAATTGACCACACATGCTTGGAAGCACTTCATTGGCCTGGCCAAGCCCTTCTCTGAGCCCCATTGCAGGCCAAGAGCCTCCTTCCCTCTCCCTTTCTTCCTCCCCTCTTCCTTTTACTGGTGTCAGACCCACATCGTGGTGTGAAGGCCCTCTCCATCTACTCCTGCTCCTTTTCTCTTTATCCTTCACTGGCATTTCTCCCAAGAAATCTAGTTCCATCTTGACTTCTACTTCTCAGAGGACCCCAATGGACACAAGCAGAAAATAGGAATAGAGATCAGCATGATTAACTGTCTTGGAACCCCTGATTTTCTGAAACTCAAGAACTTCAGCCCTCGTGTTCCTCGTGCCCACATAGATACATAGACTTATACCCCTTTTGGAGGAGGTATCAAAGGTAGCATGGAGGTTGGCTAGTTGACTGGCTATGTCATAGCCATTCCCACCCACTCCCTTGCTTCTTCCCATTGCAGGGCCTGGAAAAGCCCAGTGGTCACTTCCTGGTCTCTTGGCTTTGAGAATTGATTTTCTACCTCTTCTCCCTTTTCATCCCTGAACATGGACAAGATGCCTAGATCCTGGGAAGCCTTTTGAGAATGTGAAATACCCACGAAGGAAAGACTCCAAGTCACAGAGACCCAGCTCTAGCATAATAGAGCTACTGAACACCAGCATCTTTTTACCTCTGGACTTCCTTTTACATAAAAAAAGTAAATCGTTATCTGTGTGAGCCATGGGGTGTCTCTTGCAGGTGATAGGCCGTGGCTTACACTGAGAAGGGCTTATTTTGGACAAAGGGCTGAGGAAATGCCAGCAGCATCTCTTAGTGAGACAGAATTTCACAGACAGAAAGACCAGCAAATGCCCAGGTCCCTGTCTGTCCAGCTTCCCATGGAGAAGTATACCTGGGCTGGCAGCACCTAGATACATTATGGAGCTGAGGCATAACCTCCTCTGTGTTTTTACAGAGGATGCGTGAGAGCTTTGGGCTTTGTTGGTCTCTTCTCCACTTCACCCAATGAGTAGGAAGATGAGGCAGCAGCAGAGTGTGACAGTGAGAGTTCGTAGAAAAGAACGTAAAGCATTACTATACAAGTGAGAGAGTGTGAGACCCCCCAGGGGGTGGTCCTGGGAATATCTCAAAAGGGAAGGCACAAAAGGGAAACAGGGTCCAACCACTCACTCATTTCATTAAGGGGTTAATCTTGTTTCCTATGTTTTTACAAAAATTCAAGTCCACTCTCCATATCCCCCTCAAAGTTCTCATCTCCACCAGCTGAATGTGAATCAGCCCCACACTCCGAGTGTCATGTTCTCCTCTTAATATCACAAGTAGCAACACTTGAGCACCAAAAAAGCCCAAGTAATTATATGTCTGTTTTCTCCGCTGTTATTATTTGCATGTAACAAAGGCATCTGCCACGCTAATTGTGCCCTGTTAATAAACATCTTTTCCAGCCAACCAACCAAAAAGTTTATGTGGGGAGGAGCTGTTGGAAGAAAGGGTTTCGTCTTCACGTCAGGTCTTCAGGTTTTCCTCGAGTCCAGTGATGCGCTCATTCATATGAGGCTGCCAAGCCTTCCCCCAGATCCGGAGATGATTCACTGAACTTAAAAAGAGATAGAGAAATGAAATAAATAATCCTCGGAGAAGGAGAATCTAGAAGGAAGTTAACCAAACCGCCCTGCCTGCTGTTCAAGGTCATAGCATCCCATCGAGGATGAGCTTTCCCGAAGGCAAACAGAGAAAAAGAAATGTGCTCCTCACAGCTGTACCACTCAGGCACTGTGAACCGGTCCCTGACAGTTTTCTTTCTAGCTACACATAGAAACATAACATACAGTAAAGGGCATCCATCTTAAAAACTTGTTTGCCTTTAAAAAGTTGTATTGTGAAGTATGTAAGACCCAAAATTTGCCATTTTTATTATTTTAAGTGCAAAAGTCAGCTGCATTAATCATAATCAAGATATTGTGCAACCATCACCACTACTTCCTAACACTTTCATCCCTCCAAACAAAAGCTCTAAAGCCATTACACCTGGTCAGTTTCTGCTTATACTGACAATATGAAGCCAAAATCCAGATCAAGATGTAGAACATGTCCAGCTTCCGGTAGGCTCCTTAGCTTCCTGCCCTAGAAGCCCGATGTAACTACCATTCTGACCTCTATCACCATGGATTAGTTTTGCCTGTAAATTCATATCAGTGGGACCAAAGAGTATCTGGCTTTTTGTGCCTGGCTTCTTTCACTCAACAGTGCCCATGACATTGATCCATGTTACTGCATGTATTGGTAGTGTGCTATTTTTTATGGCTATGTGGTATTTTATTATGTGACTATATCACAATTTGTTTTCCTCCTCCATTCTTTCTCCTAGCAGCGGACATTTTGGTTGTTTTAAATTTGGAGCTGTTATAAATAAAGCTGATGTGAACAGTATGGTGTCAGTCTTTTTGGGTAGTCCTTCTCCTTCGCCATTTTATTAGTCTGCTAGGATTGTCATGACAAAGTACCACGACTGTGTGGGCTAAACAACAGAAATTGACTGTGTCACAATTCTGGAGGCTGGAAGTCTGAGATCAAGGTGTCCGCAGCGTTGGTTTCCTCTGAGGTCTATCTCCTTGGCTTGCAGTTGGCTGTCTCCTCCCTGTGTCTTCACATGGTCTTCGCTGGGTCTGTATCTGTTTCCTGATCCTCTCTTATAAGGACACAAGTTAGATTAGATTAGGGCCCGTGCCAATAATCTCACTGAACCCTAATTACCTCTTTAAAAACCCTATCTCCAAATACATTCACATTCTGAGGTTCTGGAAGTTAGGACTTCAACATATGAATGTTAGGGGACATAATTCAGCCCTTAACAGCTATGTATGAAGGAGAGGTATCACTCAGTCACAGGATGGACATGCATTTAGTGTTATTTCCAGTTTTCCAAAGCAATTTCACCAGTTGAAGTTCCAGCAGCAGTGAGTGAGAGCTGCAGTTCCTCCATGTCCTTGACAACACTTGATGTTATCGGTCATTTGCATTTTAGCCATTCTGGTGGGAGAGTGGCAGTGTCTCATCGTGGCTTCTCAGACATTTCTCAAACAAGTCACTTAGGGTCTGATTGGATACTTCCCCTCTAGTTCATGTGTTATCAGAACATAGTTTGTGGTTGTACCTTGGAAGCTGTTTAGCTCACAAAGATGCCTATATGTTTGTCTCCACAAGTCTGGGAAGTGGTGTTTATCCCTGGGTAGATGGAGAAATTTTGGATGATCTAAATTTACATCTCTATGTCTCAATGAAATTCCTCAACACTCCTCAATTAGTGTGTGTTACTTTTTCTAAGAAAAAACAACAACCTTATTTTAAAAAGGAAGGTGAAAACATCTGCTTGGGCATCTATTGTAGAGATAAATAGAGGGTGCAATTGTAAGTGCCCTTTCTGACTGGTTTTCTTTTTCACAGAGCTCGCTCACCAGAGAGCATTGGGATCACCCACATGCTACTCAGGAAAAAGACAGAAATGAGGCTTGATTGTTTGAGAACCGTATGCATACATAGGTATAGGTATGAATGTGTTTGTGTATACATCATTTTTTTCTGAAAGGACCTCTCCCAGATGCTATTCTAAGGACTTTCTCAGCAATTTCAGAGAGTCTTAATAAGATTGGTGATAGCATATTATCAACACCAATAGTATAGTATTCATCATCATTACTTATTGATATCCAGAGAGGTTAAATGACTCACTCAAGGCCACACAGCTTACAAATGGCAGAGCTAAGGGTACATCTGACTCTTATTCATGGACATCCTACTGCCTCCATGGTGAGTCCAAGCCTTTCACACAGTTTACCTGCAATATCTCTAACACTTATAATGCTGTAAGGTGGGCGTTATAAAGGCCCATTTTAAGGATGAAGAAACAAAAGGACTTGCCAAAAGTCACATGGCTAGTTGACAGGATCAGGATTCAAATCCAGTTGGTCTGGCTCCCAACTCCATGGTTGCTATTATTATTATCCATACTACAGGCCTGGTGCACAAATTCGTGCATGGGTGGGGTCCCTCGGCCTGGCTGGCGATCAGAGCCATCGAGGCCGCCTTGCCCAGTCCCAATAGATGCCAATAGGGGTCAGGTGGCAGGGGGGAGGGACCACAGGAGGTTGGCCTGCCCAGGCTTTGGGAGGTTGACTGTGGGAGCACACTGACCACAACGGGGCAGCTCCTGCATTGAGCATCTGCCCCCTGGTGGTCAGTGCGCATCATAGCGACCAGTTGATCGGTTGTTCAGTGGACCGGTTGTAACAGTTGCTTATGCTTTTATATAAATCGATCATTTCAAACCTCTATCAAGCTCTGGTATGGCAAAAACTGGTTTTGCACTGTCCTTGAAGGACGGGTCCACCCACCAGGCAGTTCTCCCTTGCATCAAGCTGAAATTGGGCCTCCATGCGACTTTACTCAATTGTTTCCTGTCCACAGCTCAGCATTTGGTACTTAATTGTACCTTGTCTTCTATTAGGTACTAATTGTCTCCTGTGGTTCTTCCCCTCTCTCTGGTTCACATGCTAATTCCTAGAGGGCAGAGACCAAGTCTATTAGGCTACACACCTAGCAGAATGGCGGAATAGAGCTTATTAAATAAATGCTTGTTGATTAAAAGTTCCCACTAGGCTTTCCCCCTAGGGCTTCAACCCTAGGTGTGTGGAAGATCGAGTAGGAAGGTCACAGGGGATTTGCAATTCAAATATGCATATAGTTTGTGTATAATTTGTGTACTCCTTCAGCAGACTGTATAGTCAACACAATTATTTTATATTTAAAATGATGTTGCTCCCCTGATGGCTGTCATTTCTTCATCTCTCTCTTTTTTCCTTCTTTGATACCATGTGCATATCAATTCAGAAGCTAGGGAGTTTGATCCTATGTGTAAAACGAGTAGGCCTGGATCGCAGCAAGAGAGGGTCAGCATAATTTGCCCTTTCAAGAGTGGTTGTTGCTTGTGTTTGCCAATGTCCTCGAACCAACTACTCACTTTTACATTATGTTGTTCCTGTCTCCTGCAGTTCCCTTACCACTAAGGGTCCTGGCTAGAAATTATCAGAATTCTCTCAGCTGCAAATAATGGGAACCCTACTCAAAGCAGTTTAAGCAAAGAAAGGGAGTTTAAATTCATCGGCTTTGGTTTCTATAACTGAACAGTCTGGGAGACTTGAACAAGGCTCTAGAGACTGAAACAATAGCATGAAGAGACCTTCAGAATCTCTCTTCCTTTGCCTCACTCCACGTGGAAAGAGTTTTACTTGCTTAACAGATGAAGTAAAAATCTCAAGACTATGTCTCTTTGGCCTGAAATGGGTCACATGATCACCTCTAAACTAACTGATTAGCTAGTTCCTGGGTGAGTCCCTCTGCCAGTCATGTGGTCTGAGAGTGGGGGAAAAGTTTTCCAAAGGGACAACTAGGGCTTTTATTCGAGGAAGTGCAGACACAGTCATCCACCCCCAGTAGGTCCTGTGTAAGTCTCTCTCTCCCTAACCTGGGCCTCTGGAATGCAGGAAGTTGGGACACTCCTTGGGAAACTGAACACGTAAAGGGGAAGGCAAAATACCTCTTCAAGGCACTGCAGAGTCCTTCTCTTCTCACCTGTTTACCCAGTGACAAGTGTAGGAAGACAATGATGAGCCAATAAGAACATGGTCCCTGCCTGTCACTGGGCTTAGAGTCTTGTTGGTGAGGCAGAATACACACAACCACCTTTAACAGAGAGTAATGTGCATTATACTAGTGTGTGAATAAAGATTCTTGTTCACAGTCTAGAACACTCAAGATGATAAGATAATAAAATGACACCTCCCCCCCCCATAAATCTCTTTAAACACTTTCACAGCAATGCCTAGGATAGTAGATGAAATGCTCCCCCATTTTATAGATGGGGAATGGAGGCTCTGGAAGGGAAGCACCCCTACAACATGCCAGTAGCCCCCAACATTATGCACTTTTACGTAGATAACCCTATTTTCACTAATCTTCCCAATAGCCTCGTGAAGTGCGATCTCATTTTGTAAGTGAGGAAATAGCACCTCAGAGGTGAAGAAATGGGCCAGGCTGGCACCAAGGAGAGGAACTGGGATCCCCAGTGATTGGTTGATGCCAACGTAAGTGATTTAGAGTCACACAAAACCCAACTCTGGGTCAGGACTCACTATTCAGGCTCATGGCTCCAGATCCAGTGCTTGTTCCTCAGACCCACTTAAGCCACGTCCCTTATCGTGGGTCACTCTGATCAGTCATTAGGCAATGACTCTTGCAACTGGGCAAATAGCTATGGGCAGCTTTGGCCCAGAGGAAAGAAAAAGGTGTCCTTTCTGCTCTCTTCACCAGAGCCTTGTTGCCCTGCCCCAGAAATGCCAACCCCTTCCCCCCTCCCCGCCCCGAAGGTATTTCTGTCAATTCCATTACTCATTGCTAACTCTATTCTAGAAGCTGGGTGGGGATGGTGACGGGGCATGCAGCCAGTCCCACCTGGGCTTGGCTGGGTATGTGTGGAGGCCGAGATCTGGCCTATTTTGCACAGACAATGAGCAAAGATCTGCTTGTTATTCTGCTGGTGTGTTGTGAGAGAAGGAAAAGGGTTAAGGATAATGCTGACATTTTTTTGTCTGAACAACTAGAAGATGTCATTTACTAAGATGAGGAGACATTGGTCAAAGTAGATTTTTTTTAGCAGGGTGGAGTCAGAGTTTCGTTTGGTAGCTGATAAGTTAAAGTTGTTTATTAGACACACAAGAGGGGATATCAAGAGGCAATTTGATATGGACAGAGAATGGGGCTGGAGATAACAATGTGAAGTTTGTTATCATAGACACAGTATTAAATGCCATGGGATGGTTGAAACCACTAGTGAGTGTGCCTGTAGAGAAGATAATGAGTTAGGCAATAGCTCTGAAGCAGCCAAGGACAGGAGGATAAGAACCAGCAAAGAAGACTGAGAAGGCGTAGTTAGCAAGTCGATGATAACCAAGAAGGTAATTCAAGAAGGAGGGAGGAATTAATTGCACCAAACACTGCTTCTAAATTGGGTTAGATTAGGACTGAGGATTTACCTTGGTTTTAACACATGTCACATTATTGGTGACTTTGTCGGGAGTAGCTTAGTGGGGAAGGAAGCAAAAGAGAATGGGAGGAATGCAAGGGGAAACACTTCTTTTTACACTAAAGATGATTTTTCTCAAGACAGAAAGTATTATAGCATGTTTATGCTCTGATGGGAATGATGGACATGGAGGGACAATTTTATGATCCAAGGGGGTAAAGAATGGAGCAATTGCAGGAACAGTGTCCCTGAGCAGGATGGAGGAGATGGACTCAGTGGACAGCTAGGCTGCTTGGCCTTATAATCCAAACCCCCATTCTGCCAGGTGGCCTCTCCTCACCATGATGCATTCTTAACTTCTCTCCTCTGCACCCTTCAAACTTCCTAAAGAATGCTCCTGCTTGAGAGAACAAAGCCTAGAACAGAATACTTGCTATTTATCCTACCGATAACCCTGAATTAAAGAGAAAAGAGAAATAGGAGGTGACAGAAGACTTTGTCTGAGCTGCTGAATTTAGGTGTGTGCATTGTGTGTATCGTGAGCGTGCTTGCCAAATCACCTTGCTGAGTTTGTTTTCAAGGTTGGGAGGCAGTTTAAAAAGGAAGTAGAGACAAATTAATGAGCACCACTAAAATGGAAGTGGTGAAGTGATCTAAGAAGTTTACAAAAGACATGGCACTTACCATGGTCTCCAGCTTAAAAACAGTTGACTTTTTAATAGGTTCCTTTTAAGGTCATTCATGCAGCAAATGTAAATGAGATTTGGGCAAGGTCCCAGAGATGGAGAGGAGGGAAGGCGCTTATCCTTGGGGAGCTGGAGGTCCTGTAAGGTTTATTTAACATAGGATGTTTATGGTCTCCCCATGTTAAGTGCTTGGGGAGATATGGACATGAATGCTATGGATGCACACAGCAGGGTTGGATAACCCGGGTAGTTTGAAGGAGGCAAGGCTTAGGCACATGTCAAGGAGGAATGGACTCTATGCAGGGAAATGCAAGGAGAAGTGTCCTTCTGACCTAGGGAAAAGTATGTGCGAAATCCTTTTGGTGTGAGATACCAGGGCACATTGAGGAATCACCAAATAACTCAGAATGGCTGGAGTTGGGACTTTATCCTGAGCACCCTAAGGATCCATTGAAAGATTTTATGTTTAGAATTCAGAAGGTAAGAGAAGTGTAAAAGAAAGGCTCAGGATGCAAAGCATCCTCAGTGAATGAAAGACTAGTTGAATTGTCATACTCTTTAGGGTCTGAGGGTGTAGAGGCAGGTGTGGAATGAGAAGGAAACATTTTCTGTTTCATGATTATATACTAAGCCAAGGTCTTGTGCATCATTGTGCAACAACTATTCTTCAAATTAAGATTTAGAGTTAAGAACCAACAGTTTCTAAGCATAGGGCTCCAAGCCTAGTCATATCCACTTGGACAAAGCAAATGGCGATCTGGGAGTGCCCTAAAAATGTGGGAGGCATACCTTTGATGCATCTAAATTTATTTTAAGAAGTGGACAGATGAGCATTAGATGATTGAATGACAGAATGAGAAAGTTATTCCCTTTGGATTATCTTGCAATCCTTCTGAAGACTTCAGTGAGAAATGCTCAGTTTGATGCTGAAGGATTTTTAATTCTTGTCTTTTTTTCATTGCCTAAGGTAAACATTTGAGTTAGATTGAATAGACAATGAAAGAATATTTTAAGACCAGATATTCTTAGAATTTGGAAAAGCAAAAGGAGGCCACATCAAGACATACTGGAGCACAGAGCAGCCCCTTCAAACCAATATTTTCCCACATTGTTTAGTATTTATTTAGAGAAAAGGTGTGTAGTGTATGAAGGATGTGTGAGGCACTGCCAGTAGGAGGCGCTATCATTTCTCCTGCCTGGGGAACTCAACTGGAGTGGAAACCCCAACACTCCATTTAGCCAAAACACACATATAAACAAATAAAGGAACTCTTCAGGAACTGAGATTTACTCTCCATAATGGTTACCTACACTTCCTAGAGTAGATGTCATTCACTCAACCTGATTTTTCCAGGTATTTTTCTCAAACATTATTTCTATGGCAGAAGTTCTATGATGCATTTCACTCCATAATGTTCCATCTCCAGGGATGTTTTAGCACCTTATGGATGACGGGCAATTGCCTGGTTGTCGCTTTTTTTATGGCTTAAAACAATGTTTATTTTACTCACAAATCTATCACTTGGGCAAGGCCCAGTGGGGGCAGCATATCTATACTCCCCTTGGTGCCAGCAATGGTGACTCAAAGGCTGGGGCAGAAATAATCTAAAGGCTCATTCGCCTACATCTGGGGGTAGGTACTGGTTGTGGCTGGGACCGTAGGGAGTTCAGCCGGTATACCTACAGGTAGCCTCTTCAATGTGTCTTGATCTTCCCCCCAACACAGTGGCTTGGTTCTAAGGGGGATCTTCCAAGGAGAGAAAAGGGGGTGGAAGCTATATCACTCTATGACCTAGCTTCAAAAGTCACATAGCAGTACTTACGCTATAGTCTGTTCTTTAGAAGCGAGTCAAAGAGGGCAAGCTATACAGAAGGAGAGATAATTCAACTTCACCCCTTAATGATAAGGGACAAAAAACTTTGTGGGCATGTCTTAAAAACCACCACAGCCCACCCTCTGGCCAGGAGGTATTTATATTTCTCCCATAGGCAAAATAAAGATAATCTCAACACTCTCCCTCCTCCAATTTTTCGTCTATTTAGAGAAACAGGTCCAAATGACACCTATTAATCTCTTCTTTTAACATATTGAGACCAGATCTCAGGCTTAGAACCTCACAGAGGTTAATAACCAACTGGAATTAAATAATGTTTGTTTGATTGATTAATTGATTTTTCCTAGCGATAACTCACAGCAACATTTTATTTATTTTATATCCCTTCCATTACTGTAAGTAGTATTGATTTTTCCATTCATAGTACCAAGGTCAAGTTTTCTTTTAAGATGGCTTTTTTTTAAAAAAAGAAAAAAAGAAAAAAGCAAATGGTTTTAAAAGAAACTAGTAAATCAAGAATAGTATTTGACACTTGAATCTGGCAGAAATTATTACAGTGAGTGGTATAAAGGGATTTCAAAATGGATAAACTTAAAAATATTACAATAAGGGAAACAATCCACCTATAAAATTCCATATTATATGAATCCACTGATACGAAATGGCCGGAAAATGCAAATCTAAGTAAATAGATTAGTGATTGCCTAGGGCTGGGGTTGTGAAAGGGAATTGACTGGAATGACCATGAGGATTCTTTTTGGGGTGATGAAATATTCTAAAAGTAGGTTGTGGTAATGGTTGCACAACTCTGTAAATCCCTAAATATCTTGAATAATACTTAAAACAAGTTAATTATGGTATGTAAATTTTTACCTCAGTAAAGCTGTTTACAGATTTTGAGAGTGCATGTGAATTCCTGGAGTTTTGGAGACATTGGACAATAATAGTGGGTGGTTTTCAAATTATGTTGATCAGAGCTGCTGCTTTGAAGAAAAAGATATGAGAATAAAAAATTAGTGCTTGTTCAAGACCTCTCTGGTCTGTCCTTATTTATTTTATAAACAGTTCAACTTAAAAACATAGAAATTGCTAGAAATGAACAAAGCTAACCACCAGAGCAAAGGCGGGTCTGCCCTGCTCAGTACGGCTGATGGCATAAACCATTGTGTGGGGCCATATGATGTGTAGATTTCCTGATTTATTTATGAAATTGACTCATACCTTATCCTATATAATAAAAGCCTAATATGCTAAGTGTCCAGTTGTCTGATCTTCAGTTCAACCAATCAAAGCATAATATGTTAATGACATGCTAAGGCCGCTCAACCACTCAATATGACGTGCACTGACCACCAGGGGGTAGACACTCAACATAGGAGCTTCCCCTTGGTGGTCAGTGCGCTCCCACCAGGGGAGTGCCACTCAGCCAGAAGCTGGGCTCATGGCTGGTGAGTACAGTAGCAGTGGCGGGAGCCTCTCCCACCTCTTTGGCAACAGTAAGGATGTCCGACTGCCAGCTTAGGCCCACTCCCCCTGCGAGAAGGTGCTAGCCGGGCTGAGGGACCCATCCAGAGTGCATGAATTTTGTGCACCGAGCCGCTAATTTAGGATAAAAAGGACAACTATAAACATATTTGAATAAAATGTCTATAGCACAGACCAGAATAGATGAATCAGCCTATAGAATATGGCTTTATTTACATAGGTTTGCATCTATCACTTGTTCAGGATCTTAGAAGTAGGCACAGATGGACCTAACAGAGAGCTTCATGGAACTGAAATCATTAGTAGTAGACTGAAGAGTAGCTAATTTGGTCTTTAGCAGACGATTATATTGGAGGGTAAGATCTCTAAGCTAAAAATGTCTAAGAATCACTGGCTTAGAATATGCAAGGTGGACACCACCATCACAGAGTTTTGTTTGGTTTCCTATAATCTCTACAAATTGTAGTAATTACCATTTGTGATTTCCTTTATGGATTGGTAAATGAAGACTCTAACCTAAAGACAGTGGAACAAATGATGGGGTAGTCCAGCCTCCCCCATGAAAATTCCACCTGTGTGAGGCCAATCCCTTTTCTCCTCCTGTTTTTCACAGTGGCTGCACCAATCTGCATTCACATCAACATGAGGGTGCCCTTTTCTCTACATACTTGACAACACTTGTTTGTGGATTTATTGGTGATAGCCGTTCTGACAGATGTGAGGTGATATCTCATGCTGGTTTTTTTTAAAATATATTTTGATTTTTTACAGAGAGGAAGTGAGAGGGATAGAGAGTTAGAAACATCAGCTGCCTCCTGAACACCCCCTACTGGGGATGTGCCTGCAACCAAAGTACATGCCCTTGACTGGAATCAAACCTGGGACCCTTCTGCAGACCGACACTCTATCCACTGAGCCAAACCTGGGACCCAGTCTGCAGACCGACACTCTATCCACTGAGCCAAACCGATTAGTACCTCATGGTGATTTTAATTTGCATTTCTCTGAATATTAGTGACACTGAGCATCTTTTCATGTCTCTTGGCCATCTGTATGCCCTCTGTGGAGAAATATCTATTCAGATCCTTTGCACATGTATTTAAATTTTTTTTTTTTTGATGTTGAGTTTTGTAAGTTCTTTATAAGTTTTGAATACTATCCTCTTAGCAGATTTATCATGGGTGAATAGTTCTCTCATTCAGGGGCTGTCTTTTTATTTTGTTGATGGTTTTCTTTGCTGTGCAAAATCTTTTTTTTTAATGTAGTCCCATCTGTTTATTTTTCTTTTTGTTTCCCTTGCCCAAGGAGTCATATTAGAAAAAATATTGCTTGAGAAATGTCCCAGATTTTACTGCCTGCATTTTCTTAGAGGATTTTTATGGTTTCAAGTCTAATATTTAAGTCTTTAATCCATTTTGAGTTTATTCTTGATATGGGGTAATATGGTCTAATTTTATTTTTTGCCATATCTGTCCAATTTTCCCAACAACATTTATTAAATAGACTATCTTTATGTCATCATATGTTCTTGCCTCCTTTGTCAAATATTAATTGGCCATAAAGGTATGAATTTGCCCTAGCCTGTTTGGCTTAGTGGTTAGAGTGTCAGCCCTTAGAGTGAACGGTGACAAGTTTGATTCCAAGGCACCCCAGAGATCTGCCTTTGTCAGCCTTCACCTTCCAGCTGCCTGATAGGCTTAGTCACTGAAAGAGCTTCTGGTGGCCTTGAGTTGCATGAGGCAGATTCTCAGTGAGTCACCAGGTAGGGGCAAGTGGTGTTCATCAGATTCATGGAGGTGCAAACTCGGTGCCAGTGCTGGGTCTGAGGCCACTCAGCAAATGTCCCAGGGTATACCAAGTCTAGCTGTTCCCTGCTGGGTGCCTGCAGACCTTTGCAGTGGGGTGAGGATCTCAGGGAGTCATCTGTATGAGGCAAGCAGATTTTATCAAGCCCAAACAGACCAACATTTAGTCACATGATGGGAGGGCTCTGTACCGGTTGGGTATGTGAGGGGAAAATGGCCTCCATCCTAGAGCCGTGAAGCTTGTATTACTTTAAAAGTTTCCTCCAATGATAATAAATTCCTAATTTTAGGTAATTTTGAATGAGAGTTTAGTGATATACAACTGAAAGTTAACTCGACCTGATATCAGACTTAGCCTCATGAGGTGTCAAGAAGACTTCTGTTTTTAATCATGTTCCTCAAGAAGTAAACTCTGTCTGAATAGAAGATTCTTAAGCAGGAGATTTATCAGGGGATCCCCCTGAGATCAGTGCCTGTTGTGGCATGAGGGGAAGTGAAATCAGGCAAAGGAGGGGTTGAACTGTACTGTAGGCACAGCAAGATCTCAGCTGATTCCACAGCAAGCTGTGGAGTTGGGATGCCCCCAAGAGTTATACTTCCTTGGGGTAAGGTTTCTGTACAGCCGTGTGGAACATGTGAATGTGAGCTGGTGTCAGGAAGGTGGAGTGACTTTAGGTGGGACAGTTCTCTTTGGTTGAAGGCATTTCCTGGGGAGAGATTTAGATCAGAGCTGTCAGACACTGACATCCCAGTGGCTGGAGGTGAATCTGGGTGGCTTACCATCACAGCAACTTCAGGTTCTTACAGGAGATGATACCTAAGCCATGATCTAAAGAAATAAGTAAGAGTTGTCCTGATGGCAGTCTAGGAAAACGGAGTTGTCCTGGTGGAGGTTTGGGAAAATGGAGACCATCCAAAGGATAAAAAATAGCATTTGAAAATCTTGGAGATGGCAAAAAGCATGATTCATTCTCAGAATGGAGAGGCGACCCTTTTCCTCCCCATCCTAAGTCAGCTTCAGCTGGGTTTTCTATCACCTGTATCCAATGGGTCATGATTGGTACATACAGGTTCTAGGTGGCAGAGCCAATATTTGAAATATGTTCTCTGTGACTCAACAGTCTATGACCTTACTCAACATGTCATCTTGTCTTTCCAGTTAAACAGCATTTCCTGTATCTGAGGCACTTGAACTATCTCTAGGCAAGATCTTCAAGTGTCCACAGTTCAGAAATAAGGTTATATGGGTCATTGCCAAGAGTATTACATTTTACATATTTTTGTCCCACAGGTTTATAAAATAGCTTTCCATTCACCTCTTCGATATTTAATTTCTGTTTATGAGCAGGAGTCATGGGAAGGAGAAAGAGAAGGGACGTGGAAAAGGCTAGAAGTTCAGGTACTCAATCACAGCAGGAGTCCCATAAACTAAGTTATAAGAATGGAAGGCGATTATTTCACTCACACTAAATCAGCCACTTTCAGGCAGGCCTTTTGTCACTGCTGAAGGCCAAATGTGTTTCTGGAGTGAGTTCATCAAGTAAAAGTAGCATCTGGAGACCAATCAACATAATGTTGAAGGAAGCAAACAACCTGGCTCTCAGTGCCCGTCTCTGCAGCAAATGTGCCACTAAGAGCTGTAGAGTGTCCTGTAGGCTGATTAGCTCAATGCTTTCCCTTCAAAGCAGCCACGTTCCTAGGTCAAAACAAATCAGGTTACAATGAGGGAAAGACAATGATGGCCTCTACACCATGTTCCAGATGCCATTCCATCTTCTGAGACCTCCTGACCCTTTCTTATGTTTAAAAAACTCCTAATCATCCTTCCAGACCCCAGCTTGAGAAGCATTCCCCATTTCTTCTTGGAGCCTTCTCAGCAATTTGCATGGATGCTTTTTCCAGCATTTTCCCTTGGTATGTAACATAATTATAGTTCTTAGTCCGAGCATCTGATTCCCCGCTAGACTATGAACTTCTTTAGGGGAGGGCGATGGGCCATTTGTCTCTCCAGGACACATGACATGTCCTTGGCAAGAGTTTAAAGAATAAATAAATGACTGCATGGGTATGTGACAGTAAATGTGAAAGTGGATGAGTATGTGTTGTGAATGGTGAATGATAAATGATGAAAGAGTGAGAGTGACAGGATGTATATAAGTGAGCATCTGTGTTGATCACTGAATGGGTGAATGATGACTGAAGGAATGAAAGGAAGTCAGAGTCAGCATCAGACTTTAGAAGTCAGTCCTCTTTTCTGATCTTTTAATGGCTTCGTTCCTTTTCCACTAGACTTGAGCACCTCCCCTGTACCCACCAATCAGTGCATTGTTAGAATAAAGCAAAACCAATTACTTTCTCTAAGGATTGGAAAGTTTTGTTTCTTCAAGAAGTAGGCATGAAGGCAGGTCAGAACAAAAAAATCAAGAACCTTGTGGGTATGGAGGTGATAAAAATCCTAGAAATGACTCCAAAAGTTCTCAGGTGAAGGTAGAGACACCATTATTTCTGGATTTATAAATTCTTAAGCTTTTTGTTGTTGAAGGCAAGAATCTTTGACAACAGGATAGACTCTGTGGGCCTTCTTCCCAGAAAGAACATAGAATCACACATGAACACACACACATACATGCACAGTTGTGTATGTAATTTAAGTTAATGGAGCCCCTTGAATCCAACAAAGGACACACAGAACATATTCTGGGTGTGGCACTTGTCTGTTTTAGTTTAATAAGGATTCCCAAGGTGTATCATAGGGCCTGTCACCTAATACTAAGGTTTCACACATTTCTATTGAATTGGATTGAATTGAAATTTCCTAACTTGAGAATCAGGACCATGGACCAGTGGACTTTCTCAAAGTCTGATAAATCTTGGAAATCCTTGATGTGGCCCCTGGAACTGGCTCTATCTAAGGTGATCAGATTTAACATTGGTAAAGCAGGACACCATTGACGGGGGAGCGGGGTGGTGGTGGTGGTGGTGGTGGTGGTGGTGGTGTTCTTTTTATATTATTACTAGAGGCCCAGTGCACAAAAATTTGTGCACTCGGGGGGGGGGGGGGTCCCTCAGCCAAACCTGGCCTGTGCACTCTAGCAATCTAGGACCTCTCGGGGGATGTCCACCTGCTGGCTTAGGCCTGCTCCCTGGAGGATTGGGCCTAAGCTGTCAGTGAGACATCCCTCTGGCAGCCCGGGAGCCCTCAGGGGATGTTCACTTGCCAGCGGGGAGCAGGCCTAAGCTGCAGTTGGACATCCTTAGCGCTGCTGAGGAGGTGGGAGAGGCTCCTGCCACCACCGCTGTGCTGGCAACTGACAGCCTGGCTTATGGCTGAACAGAGCTCCCTCTATGGGAGTGCGCTGACCACCAGGGGGCAGCTCCTGCATTGAGCATCTTCCCCCTGGTGGTCAGTGTGTGTCATAGTGACCAGTCATTCTCAGTTGTTCTGCTGTTAGGGTCAATTTGCATATTACCCTTTTATTATATAGAATAGAAGCCTGGTGCATGGGTGGGGGCTGGCTGGTTTGCCCTGAAGGGTGTCCCGGATCAGGGTAGGGGTCCAGCTGGGGTTCATGGCCAGCCTGGGTGAGGGGCTGAGGGCCATTTGAAGGCTGGCCACACCCCATTCAGGGAGGGGCATCCTACTGGGGTGACTGGCAAGCCTGGGTGAGTGGCTGGTAGCTATTTGCAGGCTGGCCACAGCCCCTTCAGGGTGGGGGTCCCCGCTGGGGTGCCTGGCCAGCCTGGGTGAGGAGCTGATGGTTATTTTCAGGCTGACTAAGCCCCCCAGCAGGGATCCTTACCCCATGAGGATGTGGCCATCCTGGGTTAGGGGCTGATGGCTGTTTGCAGGCCGGCCATTGCCCCTTCAGGGTGGGGGTCCCTGCTGGGGTGCCTGGCCAGCCTGGGTGAGGGGATGATGGCTGTTTGCAGGCTGGCCAAGGCCTCCAGCGACCCAAGCTCCCAGCAAGGCTGGCTGGAAGCAGGTATTTGGGGTTTATTTATCTTCTATAATTGAAATTTTGTTGCCTTGAACAGAGGCCACAGCTGGCCTAGGCAGGTGGGAAGCTTGGCTTCCTCCATCTCCCGGGGCAACCGAACATCCTACTTGCTCCAGCTCCATAGCTGCCGGCCACCATCTTGGCTGGGTTAATTTGCATATAGTCGCTCTGATTGGCTGGTGGGTGTGGCTTAGGTATAGCAGAGTGACACCAATTTGCATGTTTCTCTTTTATTAGATTAGATTACTTAAAATATTACAAAGAGTAGTACATATGTCTCTTTCCAAAAATTGGGACTTTTTTAAAACACCGCAGGACGAGGGACAAATTGTTAAAAATCGGGACTGTCCTGCCAAAAGCAGGACGTCTGGTCACCTTATCTATACTGAGAAATAATCTTTCCAGACACTTTCCATCTTCAACCCTTGCCAGGACATGTGAGTCTTTCCGTCCAAAGCCTCTTAGGAGAAAACCCAATAGTATAAAATATGATTCACATCTGGATGAGCAAACAGAGCTCCTTGTTGGAACAACCTAATTCATGGTGATGCCAAATGTTTGGCCTTATTTGTTTAGTGCCATACGCTATGCAAATAACATCCAAGCTTCAGTAAGCTTCAGTCTAGAGAGGGTAACCAGAGTCATTAAAAAAGTAACCGCTGAGGTGGAACAGAACTACACTTTAGTTTATCCTAAACCTGGCCTTTAACGAAGGTGTTTAATTTCATTAATACAGCTTGGAGAGTCTCTCTTTGTTCACAAGGATTTATATGAAGGCAAGATGAATAACTGTCAAATCATTGGGGAGGCAGAATATAGATATTAAAAATGCTAGAAATGTGTGGTTTGGGTAGGGTGTGGAGTAATAGGCACTTCCACATGCTGTTGGAAGAAGGGTGAAATATACATGTAGTTTGAAGAACTATTTGACAATATTTGTTAAAACAAAAAATGCACATTTATTCTTTGACACAAATATTCTAGTATTAAGGTGGTTCCCTACAGATGTGCAAAATGAAGATGTTCATTGTTTGTAACAGCAGAGACTGGAAACAACCTAAATGTCCAACAGTAGCGGACTGACTAAATAATTCATCTGTTCTCATAATGGCACACACAGTGGCATTTGGGAAGGAGAAAATAGCCCAGTATGCTCAGATGAAGAATAAAACCCATGATATAGTTTTCAATATACTTCTAATTATGAAAACACGTGCAAACACAAACACACACACATATGCACATACACTCATTTATGACGACTTCTAGGGAGAACCAGGGAGAGGGTCAGGGACATGATTAATACTTATTTTCATTGTATATACTTTGTACTGTTTCAATTTTTACTATGCACATACGTTATTTTTTTCAATTAAAAGTGTTTTTGTAAACAAGACATTTCTATTGAAAATGAGCACCTATTTCTTATATTCATTTGTTCTCTCATTCTCTTAAATACCTGTTGAGAGTTGACCTTCAAAAAATATGACCCTATAGTCACCCACTGACATATGAACTGATGATATGCCTTTTACAACCATATCCACTTGGTATCTCTCAAAGTTTGCTTTGGGAAGAGGGAGGAAGAGAGAGGTGATGACATTCTTTGAGCATCTGCTGTTTCCCAGCCACTGTGCTGGGCACTCACTGTTTACTGTCTCATCCAATCTGCTCTTCTCCTCACTGAATTCCTAGCATCTAGATCAGAGCTGGAACCTGATGAGAAAATGGATGGTTACAGTTATAGTCTAAAGAAATGAGCGCATTTAGATGTAAGGTCCCTCTAGGAAGAGGGAGCAAGTGACCTGTGGGAAGGCAGACCCTCGGGTAAGCCTGAGGCCGAGTCCCCACTGAGCTGCTGAAGGCAGACGGAGACCCTTGGTTTTCCTCCTGCTGCCTCTGGGAAGAAGTGTGACATCATCACTCATGATCCATGCCCAGGATCTGAATGAGGAAATGGCAGAGAGGGTGTCTCTAGGAGGCCTGTTTAATATTTTAATATGATGTATTTTTAAAATATAACTTCAGGATACACGAGTCAGTTTTTCTTCACTCTTAATATATGCATTGCAACCTGAGGGCTTGTCTACTTTCTGGAACAGTTGCCTCTGTGGGAAAAGTCTTCATTTTTCCACAAATATTTACCAGACACGTTTATTAAGACTGTTGCTCAAGAAATCACTGCAGACACTTTCTCTCTTTAAGAAATGTTTTACCCTACTCAGGTCCTCGTGGCTGTTCTGTGTGACTCTGTTTCTTATAGACATAGTGGATCATGCATGATGCTGGGTTCTCTTTTTGCATCAGCTACAGGGAGCTCGGAGCCCAACTGTCCCCTCTGTTTCTAGCAGTTTCCATTGTGTCTTTGTAGATGGCTTTTATTTCCAGTTTTTTTCTACAACTTTACATGGCTTTTTCCTTAAGCTGATTTTATTTTGTATTAATTAAACTATATCGGGGCCTTTTGGAACAAGGCAGGTATACTAGTTTCCTTGAGCTGCTATAACAAATATCCACTAAGTGGCTTAAAATAACAGAAATTCATCTAACCGTTCTGGAGTCCAGAGCTTCCAAATCAAGATGTTGGCAGCAGCAATTCATCTTGGAGATTTGAGGGAGAAGCCTTTCCATGCCCCCCGCCTGGTTTTTGGTGGTTACCAGTAAGCCTTAGGGTTTCTTGACTTGTAGACTCACCATCTTGGTCTCAGTCTCCCTCTGCAAGTGCAAAGAGTGAGGAGATGTCCTAGAGCCTTCTGGTTCAGAAGTCCAGCGGCTTCCATGATGCGGGGAGGGTAGCTGACCGTCACTAGTTTGTATGGAGTTCCGTCCTGGAAAGTGATCCTAAAGGTGGAGTGGGAAAGACAGTTTGGGTCATACAATGGGGGCCAAGTAGGGGATCCTGATGGCTAAGGGATGTGTGTCGAGATAAGCAGAGTGAGAAGATGGAGCACAATAATCATAAATAACAATGTTCTTGGCATTTTTTCCCAGTGGCTTGCCGCACCAGCGGGAGTCCCAGAGCAGCATGGAGTATAAAATCCTGGGACTGGGGCGGTGTCTGGTGTGTTTCCAACTGCCTGTTCAGAGCCTGGCTTAGGGAAGGATTTCAAACAGTACCAGGATCTGCTGACTGATTGGCTGGGTGAGTCATAGCTCTGGTTCAAATATTGGCTCTACCTCCTGGACTCTTTGAGCCTCTGGAGACACACCTGTAAGATGGGTACCACCATAACTACCTTGAAAGGTTGTGGAAGCTTCTTATCCAGAATTTAGTGTTTGACCATCTGGGTTCTAAGGTTGGATGGTATGAGCTCCAAGGCCACTGCCTGAGCTTACCAGCTGTGAGATTTGAAACAAGACCTTTGGAATTCCTGTACATCCGTTCCCTTATCTGTAAAAAGGAAGACAATGAGATGTGAGTGGAATGCACTTGGCACAGGGCCTGGCACATAGTAAGTGTTCACAATTTTGTTTTGTTCTTTAGTTTTCTCTGAAAGGTGTTGGGTGTGGGAGCAGGAGGGGCTTTCCTGACAGTCCTATACTTAACTGAAGGGAAGGCTGGTGTCCTCCCCCAGTGCCCAGACCCCTGCAGACTCCGGATTCCCCACTCACAGCTAGAAACCCTCATGCCAGATTGGGAGGCTGGGCAACACCCTTTTAATAAAAACTGAGAAAGTTTTTTTTTCTTGGTAGTCTCACTTGCTGAAAAACCCTCAGAAATCCATTAACTTCACTATTACTGAACATCTGAATGCAATTTGCAAGCTATAATAACATCTCTCTAGTTAGCAAATGTTTATGCCTCTCTATAATTTTCTTTTCCATATGAAAATAGACCTGTCATAGTAACGTGGTCGACCAGCTGCCTCTATAATATCATTAATGAGCAAGAAGGATCTCCTGCTCCGCCATCGGAAGGGCTCGGTGTACGTTTCTGTTCCAGAGTGGATGAAAGATGGACCTGCCACCCTGGTGGCCACCTGTGTGCCACTCAACAGGTAGAGAATGTGGGGCCTGAGAAGAAGGGGGTTAGGAGGTACCAGGTCTACACCCAACTGGCAGAGAAGAGCAGAGCTAACATTTCCAGAGGCCCTGCTTTGTGCCAAGCATGAGGCTAGGCTTATACAGGGTGTCTCAAAAATGTATACATACTTTACCAGCCAACAGCTCAATCAATGTTTCTTTCTTTTCAGATTTAACCTTTATCATTATTCAAAAAATCTAATCTAATAAAAGAGTGATATGCAAATTGACCCTCACTCTATTACACCTAAGCTATGCCCACCAGCCAAGCCACACCCACCAGTCAATCAGAGTGGCTGTATGCAAATTAACCCAGCCACGATGGCAGCCAGCAGACACTGGAGCTAGAGCAAACAGGAGGATTCTGTTGCACCAGTGCTGGAGGAAACTGCCTGCCTAGACCAGCTGGGCCTCTGTTCAAGGCAACAATGTTTCAATTATAGAAGATAAATAACCCTCAGAAACCTGATTCTAGCCAGCCTCACTAGGACGTTGGGTCAATGGGAGCTGTGGCCAGCCTGGAAACAGCCTTCAGCCCCTCACCCAGGCTGGCCACACCCCCATCGGGTGAGGGTTCCCACTGGGAGGCTTGGCCAGTCTGCAAACAGCCATCAGCCCCTCACCCAGGCTGGCCAGGCACGCCAGCAGTTGGACATCCCCTGAGGGGTCCCAGACTGCGAGAGGGCACAGGCTGGGCTGAGGGATCCTCCCTAGTATATATATTTTAGGGGGGATGACACCTGTATATCTTTTAGTGGGACCCCAATTTGAGTATGTGTGTGTGTGTCAAAGTGCCCCATAGGGCTTCTTACAGGTACAGATTCCTGGGCCTCGCCCCAGACTTGCTAATCCTTGTGGGTAGTGCCTGGACATCTGTATTTTTTAAATGTTTCTTTGACTACCTTGTGGTTTCCATGCATATCGGAATATGGAAGGGCTAACTACTTGTAGCACAGAGAACAAGAAAATTACATTTCAGGGGAAAGTTTCCTTTTTACAATAGCTATGGATCACGTAAGCTTTCCCCAAAGGTTGATTTCCCTTCATATAACTGGATATTTGGACTCCCAAACAATCAGCAAAACTGAGTGCCCACTGAGAGCATTGGTGCATGGGGCTGGGCTATGAGAAAGACATTGCCCCCCAACCTCCTTCGGAGGGTACATTTTAGTGGGAGAGCCAGGAACCAGAACAGATGATTACAACAAAATATAAGCAGTGCCATGAATGGACATGTGGGAGCACAGGAGCCCCCGGGAGCGGGGAGGGGGGCACTGACTGAGTCTTAAGGACCAGGGAAGGCCATGGAGAGGCAGTGATACCTAAGCTGATGCCAAGGGAAGGGAGAATGTGCCAGGCAGGAGGAATATCCTGTGACTGGGGCCTGGGGCTGGAAGGAGCTTGGAAAGTTAGAGAAACTGTGAACTGGAATGTCGGGTGAGAGGTGGAAAGGTGCTGCAACATGGTGTCAGGCTGGATAGGAAGGTGGGTGGCACATTAAGGACTTTATCCTAAAGGCAGTAAGGAGCCATCAGAGGGGTTAAGTGAAGGAATGACATGGTCGCGTTCATGTTTTATAAAGATCACTCACTGTGGCTGCTATGCGAGATGGGACTGGAGGGGGCGGACCTCACAGCTCTCACATCTAGAAGACCAGCTGGGAGGCTGTCACCATTGCCCAGGTGAAAGTTGGTGACCTGGGCCAAGGTAGTTGCAGTGGAGGTGGAGATAAGTCAACAGGCTCCAGACACCACAAGGGGGTAGAAGTCACTGTGTTGTGTGAGTGATTGGACACCAGCCAGTATGGGGACTAGATAGGAAGCAGAAAAAAAATCAATTGAAGCCCCCTCCCAAGGCAATGACTATGACCTTTATTAGTTTTGAATACTGATTTTTTTTCATTTAACATTATTTCACAAGCATTTCCTGCACTATGATACATTACTAGCTTCCTTAGTCCAAGACTGGTCCAGAGAATGCTGGCTTGAAAAGGGACCTTTTCAACCGGAGGTCAATTTTGGGTTTGAAATCTATTATGTCTTTTTGAATCAGCTCCAATGGTCTGATGTGCTGTCATGAACCTCCTAATAAATGAGCCAGTTTGCTCAATTGCCAGTAACCTTGCCAGGATTGGAATAAGGGAAAAATTATAGATGGATCTCGAACTTCTGTGAAGTGACAGCTCAGCTCCTTGGCATGGCTTTTATGGATACAGACTGCCGACAGCAAGAGGGATAAAGCCAAGTAGAAACAAGGAAAGATGTGAAAGAGACAGGAGTGAAGACATTGTGTCATTGCTTAAGCTAGTTCCAGCTTTATTTTCTTCTCCTAAATTCGCTCCTCAAAAATACCAGATAAAGTTGTCAACACAGTACAGGAAGAGCTTTTGATGCAAGAGGACTTGATAGGAGAGCGTTTTGTAACCAGCCCTCCCTTGACTGCCTCTGTCCCAGCTCCAGTGTTCTAAGCTGAGGTTCAAAATTAGCAGAGCCCTGGGTAAACACTCACACCAGTAGATGCTCTGCAGAGTATAGCTTTGAGGTTAGGCAGACGAGGGTTACATCCCAGCTCTGTCACTTACTAACTGTGTGGAAAACTCTCATAGATTACAGAAATTTTTTTTTTGAGGGGGAGGGAGTTGGGTCAGGGATCAGGCAATAACAATGGCAGTGGCTTGGGATGTGGTAGGGGAAGAGCAGACAGATTTAATGAGATTTTGTGCACATCATATGCCCTGAGTTTCTTACCTATCAAAATGTGCCCCCTAAACCTCACATGGTGGGGTTGTATGCAACTCTGATTCTCAATAATGATTGCACCCTTCAGCCATAAAAAAAATCTGATACATGCCAAAAAGTGGACGAACCTCAAAAACATGCAGCTCAGTGAAAGTAGCCAGCTGCAAAAGGTCACATGTTACAGGATTCCACTTATAGGAAATGTCCAGAAGAGATGGATCTATGGAGACAGAGAGCAGATTGCTAGGTCCGGGGGGCTGGGGGAGAGGACAATGGGGACTGACTGCTAATGGAAAAGGGGTTTTCTTTGGGGGTGAGTAAATGTTTTGAACTACATAGAGATAATGGTTCCACAAAATGTTCTAAATGTTGCTGAATTATATGCTTTAAAATGGCCAATCTCCTGCTATGTGAATTTCACCACAATTTAGTCCAAAAATCACGGATGGGGTTTTAGAAAGCCAGATGACCCGCTGTTTATCCCATGGATTCTCATTCTTCTGGCCTGAAAAGCAGCTCAAACATTGGTTACTTTATAGAATTTCCCCAAGAGGATGTAATGGACTGCCAAGGTTGAGAACGATAGGTTTAAAGCAGAGGTTCTCAATCTGTGGGTTGCGACCCCTTTGGGGGTTGAACGACCCTTTCACAGGGGTAGCCTAAGACCATCCTGCATATCAGATATTTACATTACACTTTGTAACAGTAGCAACATTACAGTTATGAAGTAGCAATGAAAGTAATTTTATGGTTGGGGGTCACCACAACATGAGGAACTGTATTAAAGGGTCGCGGCATTAGGAAGGTTGAAAACCACTGGCTTAAAGAATGCCTCATGGTGGTGTTAACGAAAAAACTCAATGAAACCTGTAGAGAATTTTGTGAGTTTATTTGAGCCAAACTGTCAACATATGCCAGGAAGCAGAACCTCAATGAATTGAGATAATGCTCCGGAGAATGGGAGTTTACACGGTGCTTTTATAAATTTACCATCAAAAGGAAAACACGTAAGTGGGTTACATGAAATTCATTGGTGATAGATTAAGGAGGTGGGATAAAGCAAACCGGGGAAATCCCTGAGATTGGATAAAAAGCAAAATGATGTACACATACCCAGGTGAGTGCAGGATCAATTAACAGGATAATGAAGGAACTTGTGGTATCTGTCCTGGCGCCCAGCACATTTGGCTGTGCCCCAGGGGTTTCAGAAATAGGGAAGTTACAAGTCACCCCCACATTTCACAAATACGTTATCTTAGAGGCAAAAAGACAAATGCTCAGTAAAGATCAAAGGTGATTTCTGTCAGGGAAAACACTGGCCCAGGATGTGGCCACCCACCATAACCTGTTTGTAGATAAATATCTAATTTTCAGACTATCTTTTGTGGTTACTCTAGGTCTCTGAGCCTGCAGGACTGCCATGCAGGCCTCCGCTGAGCTTTTCAGGCTAGCATGTGGCTCCTTTTGTCCACAGTGGGAAGGGCGAAAGTTTGGGGTCCAGCTCACCCAGTTTGCATTCCATCTCTATCGCCTATTGTTAATTCCCTGAGACTGTTTCCTCATCTGTGACCACATCAGGGCTGTTGTTAAAATTACATTAGATCATGTTAGGAAAGCACGTGGGCTTGGCTTCTATTAGGTACTAAATGAATTACAGTTATTATTTCTTATTAAGACTAGTTGTCAAACTTGATGGTGAAAGTTAGAAAGAACCATTCAACTGTAAGCTGATAAATGTGTGTTTCCCGTAAGTCACAAAATCACAATTATTCACTTCCCTTGCACCCTGGTCTCCTTGTCTCTAAAATGGAATAAAAGTGGTACCTGCCTCTAGTGTTATGTTGAGGATTAAAGAGAGATATGCTTAGTGTAATACGTAGTAAGTGCTGGCTATTTAATTTTAGCAATCCCATGAACAGTTTCAGACTTTGGAAGAAACGGATATAAAAGCTCCTTGGGGGACTGGGCCTGTGTGTTTGATATCTCGTATCTTTTCAGCATCCAGCCTTTGATGGAGGATGTCATGGGGAAATGTGACTATTCTTTCCTGTATTTAAAAAATACATTTGTCCGGTCCAGGCTGGTGTGCCTTGAGTGTTGTCCCAGGTACTGAAGGGTCCCAGGTCAGGGCACAGGCCCTAGTTGTGGGCTCAAACTCCAGCAGGGGGGTGCAGGAGGCAGCCGATGGATGGTTCTTGCTCTCATTGATGTTTCTCTCTCTCCATCTCCCTTCCTCTCTCTTTAAAATCAATATAAAAACATATTTATAAATAAATACGTCTGTCTGAAGAGGAACTTATGAGGTGTGTGTGCATCCTTGTATTTTATGGCTCAGACTTTCTTCCCCTGCCAGCTCTCTGGGCTTCAGAAAAGCACAACTATAACAAGGGCAGCATCTGGACAAGCTGAGGACCAAGCCGGCATCACTGAGCATCCGCTTCAAGTGCAAATGGGCAGCAATTTGCAGCAGCTGCTGAGGCTGTGGCCCCCATGACCTCCAAGACCTGCTCCTCTTCTCAGCTGCTGGGGGAGGGACACCCAGGTGTGACATCACTCTCCAGAGAACTCAAAGCTCCAGGATATAGAAACGATGTTCATTTAAATTCAGAGGAGGGGTGTTAACTAAGCACACAGAGACCTGCCATTAAAGCAAGAAATGAGCTCAGTCCAAACACTTCAAACCCAGCAGGATCCCCCAGTCTTCTGAGCCTAATAAATTAAATGGCTGTGTGTCCACCTGTGGATTCCTTTTGTTCTTTTCATTGCCCAAATTAACTGTTTTAGAGCCCCCAGCTGTGACAAGTTACTCCCCGCCCCCCACAGTACCCAATCCACTGATTTGTAATTTTAGATAAAGCACCTCTTCAAAAACCACTCTGATCTTGGGAGGAAAAAATCACAGGATAAGAAAAAGCCATTGCACAAAATGTCGTAAGAAATCTGCTTAAAATGAGAATGAACATCAACAAACATTTTCAAATACTAATAGGTTTTTTAATTATCAGGCTTGGAACAAAAGTCCAAATGCGACTTAAGTTGCTTAAATTCTAAGGTCGGTTTAATTCAACAAATAAACTATAGTTTTTAGCCCATCTTTAGATATATTGGTTAATAATAAAATCTTTGATTGGCTCTTGCTGTCCCCATCCTGCAGGCTCAGAGCTTAACATGAGGTTTGGGTAGTATCTTCCTGTTGATGGTTTGACTCAACATAGCGTTCTCTGCTCTGGGGATTCATGGCAGCTATAGCTTATGAGGGAAGATGGGGAAGATGAGAACTAATGGGTGTTGTTTGAGTCCCACAGTTCCGACTGGCTGTGACTTCGGGCAAGTCACTTAACTGTTCCAGTGTCTTCATCTATAAAATGGGACTGCTCAGAGCACCTGTCTCATCATAGACTTGATGGGAGGATCTTATGTAAGAATCCATGTAAAGCATTTGGCACAATGCTATGAGACATTGATATTTGACAGGTGAGGAAACTGAGTCATAGTGGGGAAGTGATCTGGTCATGCCTCGCAGTAAGTTATTTGCAGAACTTGAATGGGAAGTCAGCTCTGTCTGAACTTCAAAGGGGGGTCACGTCTCCTCTATGCCATGCTGCTTCCTTCTTCTTCTCTTTCTGGAACGCTGTTTCCCTCACCACCCAACCATCCCCCCGCCCCAGTCCCCAGCGGCCTGTGGAGCTGCTCTTTGTGGCATGGGCTACAGTGTGAGCGCATGTGTCTAGTGTTCGCCTGTGTCTGTGCTCATCATTGCTGTGCTTCCCAGTCAGGTCTCTGGGCCTCCTCTGAGCCACAAGGAAGGGATGTTGCGAGCTGATAGGGCTTTACAGTCATTAGAGCGAAGACTCATTAAGTAGCCAAGACATTGACTTAGGGCCCTTTGTGTTGGTGAATGAGGAGCTTTGAAATGCTCCTCAGACCCATTTAAAACAACAGAACCCCCCCCCCCCCCCCACACACACACCATTCAGACACAAATCCCTCTGCCTGGTGTGCCTCCCATTAAAGCTTCCTTTGTGTGGGCCCAAACAATGGGCTGGTGCAAGGGAACAGTACTCCTGTGAAGACATACAAGACGGCATTTCTCGGAGCTCAGAGCTTGCTTTTGTTGGATGAGCAGTCATTGAAATAGGGTGAGGGGCACTGTGACAAGCAAATGGTCTTGGGGACAGAGTTAGGTGAAATGACGATAAAGAGAGAAGCTTTCCGAATAGCCCACTGGCATTTGGCTATGAGAAGGTTCAGTAAGATATTGTGTAAGAAAGATGAGAATGGAGCTGTGATGATGTGACATCTACACAGAATCCTCCCCCACAATAAAGTTTTCTGGGTGACATCATCAACACCTTCAGAGTTGCTTCCCTCTTCATCACAGTCATTAATTACCATCATCATCACCATCATCATCAACATTGTCATCCCCATTGTGGAGGAGGAACAAACTTCCCTCTACCCTCAGGGTTCTGGCTGGTCTAAAAATCAAACAGACATGAGAAAGATTCGCAAGAGAAAATAACCAAATTTAATCCATGCACATGCGTGGGAACCCTGCACACAAGAGAGGATCAGAGGCCCTGCATGCAGGAGAGGTTCGGAGCGATAAAGGGAACATGGGTACATATGACATCTGATGAGGGATGGGGTAAGGTGCTTGGGGTCCTCAAAGGGTCACCGCAGAAGGATAAGAAAAACAGGTGTTTAGTAAGTGGATGTTTGTCCTGCAACATAGATGAGTCAAAAAAAGATTATTGCTGATAATCTCTTATTATGGACAAGGCCCCTAATTCAAGTTCTCCTAAAAGGAGGGATGATGTTTCTCTTGATCCTGAAGCTAAAATTGCCCTCAGCTCAAAATAATCTGCACATTTTAGAGGCACATCTGGGAGTGACTAGCTCTGAACCCCACCCCATTGAGGAGGAAGACTGGTTTTACAAGGAATGTTAGGCCATTAAACCGAACAAAGCCCTGTCCTGCTGTAGGGCAGGGGGCTTTGTCCTAAGCCCGGACCCTAAGCACACCCGGGGGAAGGGTAGATGAACAGAGTACTCCCTTCAGGGCCTTGGGGGGAGGGAGTATATTTGTAAATCAATGAACTCGAGGGGCAGTTATAAAGCAAGGTTCTTGCCTGTGACCCTCACTCTGGATTTGGGATTTCGGACACCCCAGAGTCCACACATGTTATTAAAACTGTGATTTCTCCACTTCTTCAAAGCGTCGCTTAGTTTTTTGGTCTTTCTGCCACATCATCATCGTTGCTATCATCATCATCACCACCACTGTCATCATTATCCTTATTAGTACCAATTTTCTGGGACTTCATTTCCACTCTCTCACATTATTACCATAGCGGTCATGTAAGGCTGTTACCTTTATTTCTGTTTTATAGGTAAGGCAACTGAGGCTCAGAAAAGCTGAAGAGCGGTCTGGTTTTGCCCTCAGCTGGAGGCCATCTCTGCAATTACTTCTGAGAGGTATTTACTGAAACCCTGCACCCACTGCCTGGAACCTAGTAAATCTCCGCAGACCCGTTGCAGAATGAATAAATGATCCATAACGTTACAGATAAGGCTCAGAGAGTGAAGGTGACTTGCCCAAGCCTGCATAGCCAAGAAGCAGGGAAGCTGGGCTGGTGTCCTGTGGCCTCCCCATTTCTTCTGAAATGAGTGGGAAGCACCGAGCAGGTTCAGAGGCAGCTGCCCTCTGACTCCAATTGAGGAGGCAGAAGCTGCAGGGGACAGATAAAAGGTGATTTATTATCCACTGGGTTTCAGAGGGAGACTTCCTTAGCAGGTTATTTCCCAGGAACCAAGGATTTTGACCCCTACATTGAGGAAAATGTCATGCGGGATGTGCTGTTTTATGAACTGTGACCCTAGCCTTTGGGAAAGTGGAGAGAGTAGGGCTTTGAATGGGGTCAGCAGAGAACATTAACTTTGACATTCCACTGAAATCCAGGTTCTGACAACTGCACCTCCATTTCTAAAGGGAGGAACAGATATCTATTCAATGCAGCAAAACTTGTTTCACTTTTCTGAAGGCAGCAGGATACTGTGAAAAACTCAAAGGCTTCTTGGGCAAAGAGGCTTGGGGCTTGATCTCACTTGTACTACTTATGAGCTGTGTGTTGTAGGAAAAGTTGCTTAACCACTCTGTACCTTCATCTCCTTGTTGGCCTTGAAAGACAATAATGCCTACCATTCATGGCATTGGGGGGCATTTATTGAGACAAAGAATTTAAAGGTACTTAACAGTGTGCCTATTGTCCTGACTGGTTTGGCTAAGTGGATAGAGTGTCGGCCTGAAAGGTCCCAGGTTCGATTCTCATCAAGGGCATGTACCTGGGTTGTGGGCACATCCCCAGTGGAGGTGTACAGGAGGCAGCTGATCGATGTTTCTCTCTCATCGATGTTTCTAACTCTCAATCCCTCTCCTTTCCTCTCTGTAAAAAAATCAATAAAATATAATAGTGCGCCTATCACAGGGCGGACACTCAGGAAATCTTAGTTCTCATGGCATGAAATGTGCTCATTTGAAGGAACACTTCCATTGTTAGAATGGGGACAGACAACAGGGATCTTGGAAAGAGGATAGGAAGAAGGGACAAGTGATCTCTAGGTCTTCTTCAAACCAGGGTACCACGATTCTCCTTCATGTTTGTCAATCGTCTTTAAGTGTTAACATGCACCAGGATTTATGTTTGGGGGCAAATGTTACACATCAAGACATGGATAAATTGGGTCTTGGCCGTGAAATCCCGGTACTTACCAGGACTTTCCCATGGTAAAGATAACATCTTTAGGTGCCTTGTTTAAATAAGAGATATCCAAGTCGCCCAGCCCATTGTCTCATTCAATGTGGGCAATGACAATAACAGCTAACATTTTGGGGGGTGAGTACTTACCCTGAGCCAGGTACTGGGTCAACATCCAGACATTAATGCATTATCTCATTTGATAAATCCTGTTTTCCTTGTTTTACAAGTGAGGGAAGTGAGGCTCAGAGAGGTTAAGTAGCTTACCCAAGATCACACAGCTGGTAAGTGATGAGATTCGGATTTGAATCAGGCGGTCTGACTCCACAGCCTGTGCTCAAAGCTGTTAGGCTACACCCCTCCCAGCTGAGCAGGCTTCTCCTCCAGAGAAAATTCTTTGATATTTAAGCCTCAAGATATGTAAGATCCTTACCTGGAAAGTGACAATCATGACAGCAGCTAAGATAAATGACTCTTAGTAATTCCAGGGTCTGCACAGAAGTTCATAGAAAATAAAAAATGGAAGTTCATAGCAAAAATGTAAAAGTAGAAGCATAATATAACATGGTGTGTCCTAGAAGGGAAGAGAATGAGTGAGGTGACTGGATGGGGAGTCAAGGAAGGCTTTATGTAGACCTGAAACTTGAGTCAAGTCTCTATTTTAACTCTTTATTGTTTATTTGTTTGTTTGTTTTTATTAATGTTGACAGTATTACAGATGTTCTCCAATTTTCCACCTCTTAGCCCCCCTTTTCTCAGTCTCTGCCCCACCCCAGGCCTTCCCCCCCACTCACTCCCGATATGTCAGTCTGTTCCATGCATCCATGCCTCTTGGTCTGTTTTGTTCGTCAGTTTATTATGTTCATTAGGTTACACATGTAAGTGAGATAATGTGATATTTGTCTTTCTCTGACTGGCTTATTTCACTCAGCAAAATATTCTCCAAGTCCATCCATGATGTTGCAAAGGGTAAAAAATCCTTTTTTACAGCTGCATAGTATTCCATCATGTAAATAAATATACTACAGGTTTTTTTATCCACTCATTTACTGATAGGCACTTGGGTTGTTTCCAGATTTCAGCTATTGTACATAAAGCTGCTATAAATTGTTTTAGTAAAGATAGATGAGCAAATAGAAAATGACTTCAAAGTAAGAATTCTCTAGGCATGATAATGTAGAATTTCATTTGATCTCCTCAGTTCTGAGTAATCATCCATCTCTGTCTTTTGGGGAGATAGGATGGAATGGCCTGATAAGGGCAGAGGGTGATTGGTGCGTTTCAGATAATGTTTTTACCTCGGCTGAATCTCAAAGGAAAGGTTGAAACCAACTTTTGAGCTGAAAACTTGAAGGAACGTCAGTCAGAGAGTCAAACATGTTTAAGATCTTACAGCTCGTACATGGCAGAGCTGAAATTCAGACCTTGCCCAGTCTGACCCCAAACCCAGAAAACAGTTTCTATTAAAAGAAAGGAAAAAAGAAAACCTAGTGAATATCATTTACAGACATCATTGGATTCTTCATACGGACATAAATTTTTACAAACTTTCTGAAAAGCAGTTTGAAATATATATCCTGAGCTTGAGAAATGTGCTTACCTGTTGACGCAGTAATTCAACTTGTAGGAAGGAATTTATCATAAAAAAATGACCACAAATGGAAACCAATTAGACATAGATGAAGACATTTGAGAAACCATTATTTGTAATAATGAGGCTTTGGAAATAATCTACATGTCTAATAGTAGAATGCAATGGTAATTATGGGACATCCACATGACAGTATTATCTAGCTATTGAAAATAAAGTTTTGAATTCTTTTTATGATGTAGACAGTGCTTACTGGGGCTCTGCAACTTATGAGCTGTGCAAAAAAAATACACATCTTAATGAAATAGAATGGCAATAGCAAAGTTTGAATGATAATAATAATGCATCGAGAGATTATGGTTGATGTTTTATTTGATTCTTTATATCTGTCTCTATCTTCTAAGTGTTCTCCAATAAACATATATTGCTTTTACCATTTCAAAAAAGAACACATAAAAACCATACATATTTTGGGGTTGGATGAATCTCCTTAAGTGAAAAAGACAAATTCTTATTATGAATGTCTAAGTAGCAAAAGGAATGGATGCATCTGCACCAATGGGGCTGATTCCATAGAAGTTTCCTTTTGAAAGTGATGTTGAGATGCTGTGACAAGAGCACCTGGGGGTGGGATGAGGGTTGGATTTTATGCCCTTTTCCTCCTGAGTAACAAAGAAGCCTCCTTGGGTTTGGCACCTTAGCTTTGGTTTCCTCATATCCACGCATGAGGAACAATATGAGCAATATGTGTTGAGCACCAGCTATGTACCAGATAGTGCCTAAAGCCCTTGGACTTCAATGGTGAATCTTAAATAGATTGGAAAGACTTCTTCTTTCTTTTTAAAAATATATTTTTATTGATTTTAGAGGGAGAGGGAAAGGGGAGAAGAAGAGGGGGAGGGAATGAGAGAGGGGGGGGGAGGGAGAGGGGGAAGGAGAGAGATCATTGTCTCCCACAGTAACCCCGATGGGGGCTGGGGATAGGGCCTGCAACAGAGGTATGTGCCCTTGATGGGAATCAAACCCAGGACTCCTCAGTCTGTGGGCCGATGCTTTATCCATTGAGCTAAATCAGCTAGAGCAAGTTAGATATTCGTACTCCCATTTTAAAAAAATGAAGAATGAATGAACTTAGCCATGGTTTCCATCTATAATGGTGGATCCAAGATACAAACTCAGGGTTTCTCACCCCAGGGCTGTGTTCTTAACTAGCCCAATAGTCTGTGCTGGGAAGACTGGTGACAAATGATTTGAATCGGGCACCCAGGAGCAGGAGGGAGCCTGAGGGACATGGGAGCCTTTGGGAGGCTGTGTCAGACACCTGAACTAAGTCTTGACGATGAATTGGAGCTAGATGGGGAAAAGGGGAGAGGCCGGGCGTGAGCGTGGTCTGTGTTTGAGAGCTGCCAAGAGTTGGAGTTGGCTGCACCTGGATGGATGCTGGGCAGATACAGGAAAAGGGCTTTAGGAGGATGGACAAGATCGCAGGCTGTTCTCTATTCCCATGTGAGGATTTGGATCTTGTGCTGCAGATATTGGAGCAAGGGAGTGGGAACCACCCATTTTATGTTTTTGAAAGTTTTCTTCATTTGGAAAGAAGATGCAGAGCTATTGTTGTTGTTAGGTGATAGGATTCTTTAACCCCAGGAAGCCAGGGGAAAAGCCTTAGAACTAATAAGAAAAGGCAATAAAATGGCTGCACAATAGTTTTCTTATATGTTAGCAACCAGCAGTTAGAATATAGCAACAGCCCTACAGAATGTTATTAACCAATGTCACCCCAATAAATTCAATTAAAACATGATAATGGAAAACAATCTTATTCCCCCATAGTAGCAAATAAATTTTTGTTTTTAAACCCTTAAGGAATAAGCTTAACTATGTGAAGAAAATTACAAAATCTTACTGAGGAATATTTAATACTTTGGCTTCATGGAGAGACCCATCATATTCTTACAAGGCAAGACTCTCTCTTAGTTATTTAATTAATTAATTAGGTTCTTTTAATTAAATAGGTTCTCTCTTAATTAATTTACTGGTTTAATGCAATTATGATATAAATCCCAGGACAGATTTTGGGAAACTTGACAAAGTGATTCTAAAATGTATTTGGACAAACAAATGGGTGAAAAGAGCCAAGAAAAAAAATATTAAGGAAGGTAGTAAGGTGAGATTATAATATATTTAATATCTGTGAGTGCTGGGGCGGGGAAATAAATTTGAAAGTGTGACACTGCTACAAAAAGAGACAGATTGATGGGACACAGAAGAGAGACTAGCAACAGATGCTAATGTAACACACACACAGACATGCACACACATTCACGCACACATACACATGTACCAAATTCATGATCAAGTTGCTGTTTCAAAGTGGTGTGAAATAGGATTATTCAATCTATAGTGTTTGAACACTTGGCTAGCTATTTACTTTAGCAATACACCAAGCAACATTTTTGGTGGCTAACTTTGCCATTCTTACTTAGTTTATAACCTGCTTCCTCCAGTCTTCTCGGGTTAGGGCAACCCAATCCTGCTCCCACAGCTGCCTTCAGCACAGCACTCAGCACAGGGAGGTCATTTTCTGATTAATTAGCTGTCTTGATGTCTAGACCACGATCTCTTAGGAAGGCAGAAACTTTGCCTTATTCATATGTGTCTCCTAAAATAGAGTAGGTGCTCAATAACCATTGTTGTGTGCATGGGTAAATGGACCTTATGCACCTGCCTCCTCCTGGTTCATACATTCTAGGTGGGCAAGATGGCTTCATTTTGCAATCTCCAGACTTTATAAACCATGCATCAACTATAGCTCTCAACAAATATTGGATGCAAGAATCACAATCACGTTGACGGTTGTTTCCCAACTTATTTTGAGCTTTAGTATGTTGCTGTCTTCTTTGTATATTGCATTTTTCTCTCTTGAATGAAATTTAATTATATCACAGATGGGAGGGGCACTGGCAGGAGAAAACCATCTCAGTATCTGAGACACATTCATTCAATCTTTCTTCTGTTTTAATTTTTTAATTACAGTTGACATTCAAAATTATTTTATATTAGTTTCAGGTGTACAGCATAGTGATTAGACATTTATATAATTTTCAAAGTGATCCCCCCTCGATAAGTCTAGTAGCCACCTGGCATCATACATAATTATTATAATATTATTGACTATATTCCCTATGCTGTACTTTACATCATCATGACTATTTTGTAACTTACTGATTTGTACTTCTAAATTTCTTCACCTTTCCACCCAGCCACCTAACCCCCTCCCATCTGGTAACCATTGGTTAGTTCCCTGTGTCTATGAGTTTGTTTCTGTTTTGCTTGTTTACTTTGTTCTTTAGATTCCACAAATAAGTGAAATCATATGGTTGGTTGTCTTTCTCTGTCTGGCTTACTTACTTAGCATAATGCCCTCTAGAGACATCCATGTTGTTGCAAATGGTAAGATTTCATTCCTTTTTATGGCAGAGTAATAACATTCTATTGTACATATGAACCACATTTTCTTTATCCAATCATCTATTCATGGGCACTTACGATGCTTCCATATCTTATCTATCTTATATAATAAAGGTGTAATATGCTAAGTGTCCAATTATCTGGTCAGTCATTCAACCAATCAAATAATAATATGCTAATGATATGCTAAGGATTCTCAACCACTCACTATGACATGCAATGATCATCAGGGGACAGAGAGTTGACTTGTCAACCAGTCGCTGTGATGTGCACTGACCACCGGGACAGACACGTCGACCGGTAGGTTAGCTTGCTGCTGGGGTCTGGCCAATCAAGAGGGAACAAGATGGGCCAGACATGCCCTGGGGCCCTTCCTCAGCCCCTCCCTGGCTGGCCAACCTCCCATTCCTCCCCGGACCTGGCTGTGCACTGGTAGGGTCCCTCAGCCTGACCTGCTCCCTTTTGCAATCCAAGATGAGTGATCCTCCCCCAGTGCACAAATTTTGTGCACTGAAACTCTAGTTGTAAATAATGCTGCAATGAACATAGGGGTGCACATATCTTTTTTAATTAGTGTTTATGATATATGCATTCCTATGGTCATTCAGTCTGTCATTCAACACATAATTATGTGCTAAGCAGTGTTTCAAAGACCAATGAGTTTCTTTGTTTATTTTAAATATATATTTTTATTGATTTCAGAGAGGAAAGGAAAGGGAGAAAGAGATAGAAACATCAATGATGAGAGAGAATCATTGATTGGCTGCCTCTTGCACACCCCATACTTGGAATTTAGCCCCCACCCCAGGCATATGCTCTCGACCAGAATCAAACCGGGGACCCTTCAGTCTGCAGACTGACACTCTACTGAGCTAAACCAGTTTGGGCATGAGTCTAAGTTTTAATGGTCTCAGTTTGGGCAGCTTTCTGTGTATTATCTCAGCTCTTTCTCTATTTTCTGACTCCTGACAATCACTGATATTCTTGAGTCATTTTTTTTTCTCCTCCTTGGGGCCACAAGAAAGAGGAAAACCATCAGGGAAGTTCTTCACGCAATAATAATGTCCACTGGAAGTGGCCTCTTCTGGAAATTGCCTGGATGGGTGTGGAGAAGCTTGTTTCCTTCAGCTGGAGAAATGCCATTAATCAAAGCTCCAAATGCTTGTGGGAAATGCCAGCCCCAAACAAAGCAAGATTGGTTTTCACTTACTCCTCTTTCATCTGTAGATGCCTTTAACCAGTTCCCATTTGACACAGTTTGGTCATTCTCAGCCAACATGGTCTTTGCCTCCCACCTTCACATTGAAAGATCCCTTTGAAATCTTTATTTGCCATGGGTTCTACAGCTCAGGGTCTTTAATCAAATCACAGTGGCTGATTTAGTGGAACATATTCATCCATGTGTGTGTCCTTCTTCAAACCAGTGCCTGTGTTGGACTGACCATAAGACCCTGAGCCATTAAATCTGAATTCTTCCTGTGTGTACATGAAAACCCCACATTAACCTCTACTTTCCACCACTTTCAGGGATAAAACAAGGAACCTGAGACTCATTCTTAGAAATTGTCATTATTACCATCATCATCACTACCATTAATTGACTTCTTACCATGGCCTGAGAGCTGCACATATATTATGTCCTTTAATCTATTTAATTCCCACAATATATAGCCTTAGGAAACAGGTACTATTCTTGAGGCTATTAACTTAATTAAACCAATTTAGCTTTTGATCCATTACCAGTATAGTACATTCACAGCAATGTCATTTCCTCCCACTTCTACTTTAGTTTTACTAAACTTATTTTCATCAGATCAATCCTTTTCACATAAATATTGGTTAGAAATGTTTTAACCTCATGGCCTTGATGCCATTTGACCTGGAGAATATTTAATGCCATCATTCTAAACTGACAAATATTCAACAATTTTGATTTCTGGGGTCTTTGTCTTGAGAATTACTGAAATATTTGGGATTAATGGGGGCATCGTGTCTTCAACACGCTCACACATGGTTAAAAAAAAACTTTTATTTGACTATGCCCACAATTTTCCTCCATATTTAAAATTATCCTGAAATACAAAATCCAAGTATATTTTATTTCAACTATTAAATATAAAATACTTCCTGTAAACCAAAAGAGATGCAGAAATAATTTTACAAAAAAGGAACCAAGTAAAGAGCATAACAAAGTAAAATAAATATTGAAGAGCAGAAACATTATCACCAAATATCCTGGCTTCTATTGCACCATCTGCCTTTATTTGCTGCTTGATCTATCTGAGCATGTTCCATAACTCCCTTTGTCTCAGTTTCATCAACTGTCAAATGAAGGTGACATTAATATCAATCTCCCAGTATTATTTGAGAATTAAGTAAAGTAAACCATACAACGTGCTTATCATATTGACTGATCCACAGAGAGCTCTGATTAGGGTTAGCCATTTTAAAAAAACATCTTTATTAATTTTTTAAAACTAAATCAAATTTCCTCAGGTAAAATTTTGCATGCCCAAATTTTGTCAAGAATATTTGAATCTTCCAACAACTTTTCTTCAAACACTGAGTTTACCAGTCAGCATGGTTTTAGCTGTTATCAGTGTTTCTTTCTGCTCATCTTTCAATATGTCTAATTTTTTCCTCAGGTCATTTCTGTGTGTGTGCAGATTTCACTGTTATCAGAAAGTTGTGATTCTTCCGTCAGTTTTTCCATTATAACAAATGCTACCATGTGCAGATTTAACAGCTGTCAGGTTTAGTTTGTGTCATAGATTGCTGTGAGTAATATGCATCGTGAATTAGAAAAACAGCTAAAGATGTTTTCTCATCTCTCGCATTGGAAAACACTCATCTGAAAACCAAATGTGTAGACATGGATGCGCATGAAAGTCAAAACGGCGAGGCATGAAGCGTGCCCTGCATCCTACCACTTGTCTGGGATACAGAGGACTGAGACCCTGGGTGAGCAACTGCATTTTGATTCCTTCAATCCAAAGATTTCAGGATGCCTGTATAAAAAAGTCCACACATACACAGCAAGACTTCAATAAGAAGCAAATGATTACTGCAGAAAGAACCCTGAGTTTTGAATCCAAATAGTTTTGGTCTTAGATCCCAGCCCTTCCACACCCAGGCAGTGTGACCTTGGGTAAGTTGGTTGACCTTTTAAAGCTCTAATCCCCTCAACCCACGGACACAGACAATAGGGTGCTGAAGGCCTGGGGTGGGGAATGGGGAATGGGAGGTTGGAAGGAGTCAATGGGAGAAAAAGGGACATATATAATACTTTCAACAATAAAGAATTATTTAAAAAAGAAATTAAAATAAAATAAAATAAAATAGGAGGGTACTGGGGGTACTGTTCACTTTTAGAATTTTGAGGATTGAAGGTGATAATATATAGAAAGCATTATCCCTAGTGTTTTATAGACAATAGGTGTCAACAACCAAGAAGTCCTGGAGCCCTCACAGTGAAGAGATTGAGTGACTAGATACTAGAAGCCCCAACCTTCGTTGTCCACTATACAGACATTGCCCAGTATTGTTCCCACTAGACACGTGAGGATCCTGAGCACTTGAAATGTGACTAGTGTAAACGAGGAAGCGACTTTTTAATTTAATACACATAAATTATTTTTTGAGTGTTCTGAAACTATGTATTTTATAAAACAACTAGAGGCCTGGTACACAAAATTTGTGCACAGAGAGGGAGATCCCTCAGCCTGGCCTGCACCCTCTCACAATCTGAGACCGCTGGCTTCTGCCTGCCTTCCTGATTATCCTTAACTACTTGCCTGCCTGCTTGATCACCCCTAACCCTTCTGCCTGCCTGCCTGATCACCCCTAACCACTTGCCTGCCTGCCTGATTGCCCCTAACTGCTCACCTGCTTGCCTGATTACCCCTAAATACCTCTCCCTGCCTGCCTCATTGCCCTTAACTGCCTCTGCCTCAGCCCTGCCTCCACAGCTTCATCCAGAAGGACATCCAGAATGATGTCCTGAAGGTCATTTGGTGGTTTGGTCTAATTAGCATATTATACTTTTATTGTTATTGATATGAATCCATTAATGAAACGTCAGCACTAAATAGAAACCACTGACGTGGGTGATTCTTTCGGAGGACAGATTTCAAAGATATTCATTCATTTACTCACTTTAAAAAATTGTATTTAATTTATTGGAGTGACATTGGTTAATAAAATGATATAGGTTTCAAGTGTAAATTCTATACTACATCATCTGTATATTGCATTGTGTGTTCACCACCCCAAGTCAAGTCTCCTTCCATCACCAGTTATGCTCCCTTTACCCTCTTCTATCTCCTCCCACACCCACTTTCCCTTTGGCAATAACCATAATGTTGTTTGCGTCTATGAATTGTTGTTTTGGTTTTTTTTGCTTAATCCTTTCACCTTTTTCATCCAGGTTCCCAACCCTCTTCCCTCTGACAGCTGTCAGTCTGTTCTCTGTATCCATGAGTCTGTTTCTATTGTGTTTGTTTGTTTATTTTGTTTACTAGATTCCATATATAAGTGAAATCATATGGTATTTGTCTTTCTCTGACTAGCTTATTTTACTTAGCATAATATTTTCTAGGTCTATACATGCTGTTACAAAATGTAAGATTTTCTTCTTTTTTAGGGCTGAGTAATATTCCATTGTATAAATATATCACAGCTTTTTTTTAATCCATTCACCTACTTAAAAGCACTTGGGATGCTTTTAAATCTTGACTATTGTAAATAACACTGCAATAAACATAAGGGTACATTAATACACATTAATTTAAATTTAAATTGAAGCAGCCACATATGACTTGGCAACACTATTGAATGGCATAATCATAGACCTATGCATTTTCAAACTTCCCTTTAAAACACTTACACAAATACCCCCAGATTTATTCATGCCAAACCACATAGACGCTACGAGAATAAACCAAAAGTGCCATTTACGACACTCATATTTCAGGACTCAAATGATTTTGTGAAACATCTACAATTCCACTGTTTTCTCTCTAGGGCAATGTTTGTGATCTCCTTGCCAGACCTGGCAGAAGGTTCCAGAGGATGGTAAGAACACACTCCTGAGTGGATGCTGCCCAGGGCGTTGTCATAGAAATCACATTTGCTCAGGTCTTTGTAATCGTTGAGGTCTGTATTTTTCTCTGAACTCAGAAAAGTCTCTTCCCCATTCCTGCCCTCAAGACCATGCACTGACTGACTTATTTATTCATTCATGACTCAACCATTTATTGAGCATGTATTAGGTCTCAGGTACATTTGTAGGCATCGGAGATCAATCAGAAAACCAAAATAGACAGCCTCTGCCATCATGACATGTATAGTCTACCAGGGGACCATAACAAGTGCCTCAATGACATGGTTCCATGCATAGCCATGTTTTAATTACTATAGCTGGGTAGCAAAATCACTGAAAAGCTTAGTGTCTTAAAAATGATGCTTGGTTCTCTCTCATGGTTTCTGTGACTCGGGAATTAGAGAGCAGGAGGCTGAGCAGTCTCTCATGAAACTGCAGTTAGATGGTGACTGGGGCAGAGGTCATTCTGAATTCTCTACTCACATATCTCGCAGTTGATGCTGGAGGACTCACACACGGAGGCTCATGCGTGAGGGCTTCTTGCTCATCTTGCTCACAGTGTGGAAACACAGGTGCATCTTGTAAATACGTGACTCACGGAGGTCAGCATGCATGACCACTAGGGAACAGCACACTCTCTTTTCTGATGCTCTGACTGACGTTCTTAGAGCTCAAAGAACTGGGAAGGGGATGGCCAGCTCACAGAAATGACCTCTACATCGGACAGGAAACTTAAAAGGGGCAGCATCAACCCTCCCTTCTGCCCCGCTGCCCTTCTATTTGCTGAGAAGGAAAACACTTCTTTAAAGATAAGGGTAATGGGATTTAGTGTCCACTCTAGATATGCTCAGTTGTTTTTATCAATACATTCCCTGATGGTAAGCAGTAGTTTATCGCAACACCTGGATTGGGCAAACTGTAAGTAAGTGGTTTATCAGGTGATGCCTTTTTGCATGAACAACATTTACTATTTCTGCTATAGAAATGAGGCATCTGCATTCAAGCATTTTTATGACTTGAGCAGATGAGAAAGCCATATATCTTGAAAGTTCTTGAAATGACCAAACTGAGGCGGGGGGTGGGGGTGGGGGGACGGCACATCTAAATTCCAGACATTGTCTGTGAGCTCTGTGACCTTGGATAAATCACGTGGCAGCCAAGTCACCTGATTTAGTGAAATGACCAAAAATAGGCTTTGGAAATAGAAAGGCCTGGTTCAGATCTTGGATTTCCACATTCCAGTTGCGTGACCTTGGGCACATCATCTTTGAGCCTCACATTTGTTATTGGTAAATGGAGAATAAGAACTCCAACCTGGTGAGATTGCCTTTAGATGAACTGAAATATAACAGGCAAAATGGTACAGCATTTGGCACCAGGAGTGTGCTCAATTAATGTCCGTACACGTCAATTCTTTTCCCCTTTGTCCTATCTTCTTTGTTTCCTTATCTTAAAAATGGACAGTTGACCTCAATGGTTTCTAAGTTTTCTTTAAGCCCCAAATAGTTCTGATTAACTTCTGGGGCTAAGTACCAGGACACAGACGGGTCATGTTAACTTCAGAAACATTCAAACCTGTGGAGAATTTTTTGTGAGTTTATTTGAGCTAATTTGTAGACAAACCTGGGAAGCAGACTCTCAACAGATTGAGATTATACTCCTGAGAAGGGCAGTTTTGCACTTTATTTTATGCATTATAATCAAGAGAGAAGATGTAAGTGTGTTATGTGAAATACACTGGTGATAGAGAAAGCTAAGTGGGGAAACCTCTGGGATTTGAGGTTTTTACTTAGGTGGCTACAGGATAGTAAATAGTTCACAATTAACTCAATGACAATGAATGGATTTGCAGTCTCTACAGAGCGGTGCCTGTGCTTTGAAGGGTCCAGAAAAAGGAAAATTAGTTTGACATTCCAACGATATATTATTGTAGATGCAAAAAGACAATAGACAGGTTCAGTAAGGTAAAGATTGACCTTTGTCAGAGAAGATATCCGCCTAGGACATGACCATCTACCATAAACTGCTTTTTAATTGAAAAAGTTTTCATTTCAGACCATCCTTCGTGGTTACTTTGTGTTTCTGTGTTTGCAAGGCTGGCATGCAGGCTTTCCCTGAGATTGGCAAGTTCAGCATGTGGCCCCTTTTCATCCACAGTCATACAGACATGAGACCAAGACAGGTGGACATGCGTTAGATGTGTGTGGGTATAAAGTTGAAAAATGGTGGAAAAATCAGAGGAGCCACTTAGAGGTGAGTAGGATCAAAGATATACTAAAATAGCAACTATTCTTTTATGGGACATAATGAATGCTTCAGCTGAGGAATGTCAGACCTAGAGAAATCAGGTGAAATGGTGAGTTCAGTGGATTTGCAATTATAGGTTGAACAATGGCCTTGTGCCTTGTGAGATATGAAGCAGGTGAGAAAGGTCAACATTTTTCATCGATAAAATACTGCAAATGGAGATTTGCCAGCACGAGAATAAAAACTCATGAGCAGCTAGTTTCTTTTGTGCTCCTGTGAGACCCTGTTGTAAATATGTAACACTTGTAACTCATTCTTGACAACCACCTTGTCATGCAAATACTGGTATTTTATGGGGTACAGGGAACTAAGTGGCCCAAGATCACAGGTAGAGATAGGGTGGAGATTAAGATTTTCTGAGCCCTACTCTTAATTGCTGCTTCTGTATGGAGTGTGGAGGGACTGGTCATCTATTATAGTCACAGTGGGCTGAGCCTCAAGACAGGTATGCTTGGTTACCTGGTGGTAGTCAGTGGTCAGCCTGGGGAAGGGTGTTGTTGGCTGCATAAAGACCAACTCTGATTGGGGCATTTGGGTTGTATCCACCTATCAATCAATGACTTCCACTCAAGCAAGACTGTGAGGCCAAAAGGCTGAAAATCTATGACTCTACCTGGCCCCTGCCTACGGTCTATGGAGAAGAAAGCTTCTCCATGGTCACGGTCATCCTAGCTAGGGGTCATCTATAACAAAACCAAAACTAGAGATATGATCCCCACACGGTTCCAGTTTCAAAGAGAAGGCTACCACCATGAGGCCATAACTAAAGTTAATATCTGGAAGCTTATCCTAAGGCCAATAAAACTCAAAATTCTCATCAATGATTGAAGAGTACAGAGAATGATTTTTCTATAAGCCTTGCATACTTGCTGAGTAAGATATTACAAGAATGCGGAGGGGGGAAAAAACACAGCATTTTAAAAAGCAAAACGAATTTGAGTCTCAAGAAGTGGTTTTGACATCTTGTTCCATTATTTATGAACACCATGACCTTACTTGCCTCATAGGAGCGTTTCATGAGTCAAATGATACAAGTTGTATGTAGAACCAGGCAGACATGTCAAGGGTGAAGTCCTCAGAGAGGGGCAAAATGGGGCATCCAAGCCTCTCCCCGCATCTAGCAGAGACAAATCCCTTCCATCTGTTTAACTTGAGACTTGATTTGGTAAAGTGGTCCTGTTTCTTAGAACAGATGGACAACTGTGATGGATGTCACCGTGCAATGGAAATGCGAAAGCCTCTTAAATGTCAATGTTCTGACTCAGTAAGTGTATCGGTTTCCCAGGGCTGCTGTAACAAATTGTCACACACTTGGTGGCTTCAAACGATCGAAATGTGTTCTCTCTCAGCTCTGGAGGCCAGAAGTCTGAAATCAGGATATGGGCGGCTCTGAGGAGGATCTGGTCCAGGCCTCTCACCTGGCTTCTGTGGTTGCTGGAAGTCCTGGGCATTCTCGGGGTGGTAGATGCATCATTCCAATTTCCATCTCCAATGTCACATGGCCACCTTCTTTCTGTATGTGTTGTCTCCTCTTCTCAGGGCACAGAGCTGTATTATTTCACCTCAAGGTCCTTCAGTCAGCACCATCTGCAAAGACCCTAGTTCCAAACAACAAGCAAGGAAAAAAATAAGTCACCTTCTAAGATTTGAGGTGGGCATATCAGTTGCGGGGTACACAGTTCTACCGACTGCAGAAACCTGAGCCGGACCTGAGACTGCTTTTCTAACAAGTTCTACTGGTGCCATAGGCCCACAGACCACATTTTTAGAAGCAAATTTCTAAAAGACAGGATTGATTATTTGCAGCATTTCAGGTGGGTCACATAGCTACACACACACACCTACTGTAGGTTTCAATTTTGATTAGTCAAAATTTTGGGATTTTTCAGGAGTGCAGCATGAATGCCTAAGAGCAGGAGTAGATATGGCATGACCCGGACAGGGATTTCCCTGGCCCCCAAACATGACACTGGCTACAAATGTGTAGGTCCATGCCAAAATATGAGAGCTGCGCAATCATTTTTGTGGCATTGTCTTCTTTATTCTTGAGGCTTACAGAAATCTCTCCACCTCCCAGAATACCTTACAAGAATAATACACATGTTTCTATTTAAAAGGATGTTTATAGATATCTGAGTCTCTTTGTCATTGAACAAAATTCATGTCAGCAAGGACACATTTCTATCTGGGAGAGAAAACAGGCTCCGTAGCTTGCTGTCTCTAGATTGGAGTTCGCTGCCCAGGTTCGAATCCCAGCTCTGCCACTTTTAGCTGTGTGCCTTCAGGCAAGTGTATTGTCTTCTCTAGTTCAGTTTTCTCATCTAAAAAACTTAAAAGTATTAGTACTTATTTAATAAAATTATTCTGAAGATTTAAGAGCTAATATAAGAATAGCATTTGGAAGAGTGCCCTAGGGCACAGTAAACACTAAAAAAACTTAGCCATTATTTTTATATTTGCTATTATTATTATTTCCTTATGCCCACTTATGAGTCTGACTTAATACCACCTTCTTACCGGGCAGGTTTTTAATAGAGTTTGGTCCCAGGGACCATGATAGCAAAATCCATTTCCCATTACCTTTAATATTTCATTTCATTTCATTTTTTATCTGTTGATTTAATTTATCCCTCAGCTCATCCTCTGAAAGACATGAAACAGAAAAGAGATCTCTAACCCTTAACACTGACTATTTAGGGCTTTCTCTTGATTGTTTTCTGACCTTATTCCTTTGCATGTGAGACATGTCCATGAACATTTCATCGGGAGAAGTGCACACACTGCTTACTATATCTCCTTTGCATGTGAGACATGTCCATGAACATTTCATCAGGAGAAGTGCTACACACTGCTTACTATATCTCCAAGTCGGATTGAGAGTGAGAAATGGGAGACATATGACCACCACTGACCGCCCCTCTCTTCCCCCCCCCCCCCCCAGCTGGTGTGGATGAAGATGCTGTGACAGACCTTCCCTGGAAATCCGTCTTCAGAGGAGCTTGTTGTAAGTGCAGATCAGGAAGAGACCACGTGGCAATAAGAAGTATCCAGAAGATGCCCCATGTCCTGGCTCAAACTCTCCTTTCCACCCCTTCCTGGTGAAAGCTATTTTCAAGTTATAAAGTTTTTTATTTTCCCAGAATTCCTTCTTCAAGCTACAGTTCTTTGGGGGGGGGGGAATAAAGCAATGGTCCATCCACTAAAATTTAAATACTAATACACAGAAATATGACTTTCCATAATAATAACACATTTGATTTATGAAGCACAGATGGTTTATTAGGCACAATACTAGAATTTTATATGTAGTTTCACATTTAATCTTTATAACAACCCTGTGAAGGAGACATCACTGTCCTCATTTACAATGAGATAAATGAGTTTTAAAGAGAATACATGAATTTCCTCAGGCCACAGGACTAGTATATGGCACAGCCTACATTTTAACCTATGCTCTCTGACTCAAAAACTCTGCTGTTGTAATACACAATATGATACATAATATTCAATATGTAATGTGTAATATATAATTTCATCTACTATGGCTACCGTGTTTTTGAAGGTAGGAGGATTACAGTTAGTTTTATGTACTATATATGATTGTAAATGTTTATTTATTTATGATTTTAATCCTCACCCAAGGACATTTTCATTGATTTTTGAGAGGAGAGAGGAAGAGAGAGAGAGAGAGAGAGAGAGAAAGAAACATGGATTGATTGCCTTCCACAAATACCCAGACCAGGCCAAGGATTGAACCTATAAGCTAGCTATGTGCCCTGACCAAGAATTGAACCCATGACCGCAACTGAGCCACACCTGTCCAGGGCTGTGAATGTTCTACATTTGCTATCATGCACATTTATTTTTTCCAATTGTATTTTAAAGATAAGGTTTATCTATAATAATAAAAGCATAATATGCTAATTAGACCGGATGTCCTTCTGGACAAAGCCAGCGCTGCGAGGGAAGCCCACGTCCCGGTGCCAGGGGGAAGCTGGTGCCAGCATCCCAAGGAAGGAAGGCCTACTGTTGCATGAATTTTGTGCATCGGGCCTTTAATATATATATAATATCATATTTTAAAGCAAATAACACAAGGCCAACGTGACAGGGGATGATGATAAAAGATGAGTTTTTCATAAAATTCAAGGCAAATGAAACTAAACTCACCTACGGATTCTAAAAATACTCTGAACAGGCCATTGAGTTTCACGGTCTGCTCAGAGTCAGCCTCACAATGTGTGATGGATGCTTTTATAAATTTGATGCATATGAGGAGTCGGTGGATAACTGGTAAGAAAATTACATATCAGCTTCCAGAAAGAACAGATGTCGATAAGCAAACCAGGCTGTTCTACAAATGGGAGCAATTAGAACTTATTAGATATGACTTGGAAAGTTGCCTCCTCTTACAGCTAGAAGTTTTTATTCACATCATTTTCCAAGTAGTTCAACCGGTGTACAAGAGAAAAAATAAGGTAGCAAGCATTTATTGAGTTTTGTGATATTGAGGACACCGTTCTGGGTGCTTTATATATAATAAAGTAGTTACTTCTCACAAAAGATTCATTAAGTAAGTGTCATTCTAATCCCAATTTTTTATATGAGAAAACTGAAGTGTAAGCTTTTGAAAACTTAAATAGAAACACCAAGGACATCCAAGTGCAAAGAATATCCAAGTAATTGTTGATAAAGGGTACATAGTTAGAGAACTACTGCTATCTGACTTTTTTCATTTTTTTATTACATAAAGTATTACAAAGATTAGTACATATATCTCTTTTTTCCCCCTGCCCTTCCCTCAGCCTCCCCTACCCCTCAGGTATCTGACTTATTATAATGCTACTATATTGACACATTGTGATATAGGCACAAAGATAGACTTCCACATTAAAGGTCTAGAGAATCCAGAAGTAGACTTAAACTTACATGATAAAATGACTTTAGACAAAGACACCAAAGCAATTCATTGGGGGGTGGGAGGAATAAACCTGGAACTCTTCCTTACACTACACAAAAACAAATCAATCTGAGGTGGATCAGAGACCTAAGTATAAAAGTCAAAATACAAAGGTTTTGAAGAAAATATAGGTGAATAAATAAACACACAATCTAGGAGTGGTTAAAAAATTCTTAAGTAAAACTCACAGAAAGAAGGGAAAAAGGTAAGTTAGACTTCATCAAAATTAAATATTTTTGCTCGTCAAAAGTCACCATTAAGAAAATTAACCAAGAAGTCATAGATTATGAAAACATATTTACAAAACACATACATGACAAATGACTTGCATCAGAGAATATAAGGACCACCTCCAAGTCAATAATATAAAATAAACAATTTAATTAAAAATGGACAAAGCCTTGAGCACCCTATCACAAAGATATAGTATAAATTTTGAATAAGCACAGAAACATGCTCAACATTGTTAGTCACCAGGGAAATGCACAACTAAAGCCACGCTGACATATCTCTACAGCCTCACCTGAACAGCTAAAACTAAAAACGACTGACAACAGCAAATGTTGGCAAGAAGTGGAGCAGCTAGAACTCTCATACATTGCTGGTGGGTGTGCAAAATGTTGCAATTGCAAAGGAACAACAACAAACAAAACACCAAAATGTTACAACTACGTTGGAAAGAACTGGAAACCTCTATCTCATGACTCAGCAATTAAAGAGAAATGCAATCATATGTTTACAAAAAAGCTTGTACCAGAATGCTGATCACAGCTTCTTCATAACGACTAAATATTGGAGACAACCAAAATAGCCATGAACCGAAAAATGCCATTCACAGAAACAAGTTGTGGCATATTTATCTAATGAATTCACAACTCAACAATAAACAGGATGGAACATGTAACAACATCAGTAAATCACTGTAGTGTTGTGCAGGGTGAACGAAGCTAGACACAAAAGAGAACATACCATATGATTTCAATTTTATAAAGTTGTTTTTTGTTTGTTTGTTTGTTTTTGTTAATTCTCACCCGGGGATATTTTCCCCATTGATTTTTTTTTTTTAGAGAGAGAGAGAGAGGAAGGGAGAGAGGGAGGAAAAAGAGAGAGAGGGAAAGATATATATCTATCTATAGATATCTATAGATATCTATATCTATATCTATATCTATATCTATATCTATATCTATATCTATATCTATATCTATATCTATATCTATATCTATATATCTATATCTATATATCTTTATTGATTGATTGGATGCCTCCAGCATGTGCCTTGATCATGGCTGGGGATCGAACCTGCAACCCAGGTACATATCCTTGACCTGAAACTGAACTCTCGACCCTTCATGCTTGGGTTGACACTCTAACCACTGAGCAACACTGACCAGGGTGTCAATTATATAAAGTTTTAAAATAGACAAATCTTGTTGATGATGAAAAACATGGAAAAAAAAGATGGACTCTTGTGGGAAATTGACTGGAAACAGACTTAAAGGAACTTTCTGGCAAGAAAGGAATGCTATCTATATTGATAAAAAATAGACATATGCCTTTATTAACTCATTAATTGTATGTTTACGATTTGTGCATTTCATTTTATGTATACTTTACCTAAAAATAAGAACTAAAAACAAAATTTGAGCTCAGGCTAATTGCTTTGCTTTTCACAGTGACATGAGTTAGCAATTCTAAAACTACTGTTTTTGTGTATCCTGGGCTTGAGCAAAAGAGTAAAATTTTTTTAAAATAAATTTTATTGATTTTTTAAAGAGAGGAAGGGAGAGGGATAGAGAGTTAGAAACATCGATGAGCGAGAAACATCAATCAGCTGCCTCCTGCACACCTCCTTCTGGGGATGTGCCCACAACCTAGGTACATGCCCTTGATCAGAATCGAACCTGGGACCCTTCAGTCCGCAGGCTGACGCTCTATCCACCGAGCAAAACCGGTTAGAGCAATAGTAAATATTTTGAAGATAGTGAGATCCAGGTTTCTCACTGATGGAAATGGCAGTTGTAAATGTGGAAAAGGGGAAAACTAGCATGTTTCTTGAACTGTAGGATTAGAATTAGAAGTATCAGTAAAACTCATACTTTTAAACATAGGGGGCAGTGTGTACGTGTGTGCGTGTGTGTGTGTGTGTGTGTGTGTGTGTGTGTGTAGACATATGCATGTTCTAGCTCTATTGCTGAGAAGGTCTATAAGCAATGACACAGTAGTAGCAGTGAGTGCATCTAGACCCAGATCTTCATTTCCAAATATTATTCTCCTCTAAAAGGAAACAAGTCCCTCAGTGAAAAAGCTAAATTCAGGGCCAGGGAAGGGAGAGTGTAAATTGAACCTAGAACTCCCTTTTTGTGTCAGAAAGTAAGTCAGTGCTCAAGAATGATGTGGATTTGTCAAAAGGACACAGGATCAATGTGAAGGAGTTCCTACTGGCTCAGTCAGTACAGTGTAAATAGGAAAATAGGTAACGACAATCTACACATATAAAAGCCTAAGTGATCGAGCGGCTGGTCAACAGGTCGCTATGAAGTGCACTGACCACCAAGGGAAAGACACTCAATGCTTAAGATCGGGCTCCCTCCTGTTGGATTGGGCTTGTGGGGATTGGCCGAAGCCAGCTCTCTGACATCCCCTGAGTGGTCCCAGATGGCAAGAGGGCACAGGCCAGGCTGAGGGACCCCACCGGTGCATGATTCTGTGCACCTGGCCTCTGGTAGACTATAACTCATTGAATAAAATAAGAACATGTGAATTCATAAATGAATAAATAAGTAAATGGGAAAGGAAAAAAGCACAATCTGATGGTAGAATGTCAACTAATAAATACAGAGATTGAAGGGTGGGGAAATCATCAATTAAAGTTAAGCCATTGCTGTGAAAATTTGCTAAAAGGATAGGATGTGTACAGTTTCAAAGGGAAAATTGTGACTAGACAGTGTAGAAACCTGCAAGACACGTTGTCTTAATGGTCTTGAGGGACATTCTACACAGTAACCAATCAGAAGTCTTCAAAACTATCAAGGTCAAGGTCACGAAAGACAAAGAAAGGCTGAAGGACATTTCAGAAGAAAGAAGACTAAAGAGATGTGAAAACTACATACAATGTGTGATCTGGGATTGGATGATGGAGTAGACTGGGGGGAGAAAGGAAAGGTATTGTTGGGAAAATTGACAGCATTTGAACACAGACTGGATTTCAGGTTAGTTTTATATCACTACTAGGGGCCCGGTGCACAAAAATTTGTGCACTTGGCGGGGGGTGGGGGGGGGCCAGGCTCCCAGCTCTCTCACAGTCTGGAATCCCTCAGGGAATGTCCATATGCTGGCATGCCTGGTCAGCCTGGGTGAGGGGCTAATGGCTGTTTGCAGGCGGCCAAGTCCCCCAGTTGGGACCCTCAACCCATGGGAGTGTGACCAGCCTGGGTGAGGGGCTGAGAGCTTTTTTAAGGCTACCCACAGTTTCTTCAGGGTTTGGGTCACTACTGGGATGTCTGGCCAGCCTGGGTGAGGGGCTGAGGGCTGTTTGCAGGCTGGCCACAGCTCCTATTGACCCAAGGTCCCAGCAAGGCTGGCTGGAAGCAGGTTTCGAGGGTTTATTTATCTTCTATAATTGAAACTTTGTTGCCTTGAGTGGAGGCCACAGTCAGCCTAGGTAGGCATTTTCCTTCATTGCTGCCCTCCTGTTTGCTCTAGCTCCATGTCTGCCAGCTGCCATCTTGGCTGGGTTAATTTGCATACAATTGCTCTGATTGGCTGATGGGCATGGCTTGGCTGGTGGGCATGGCTTAGGTGTAACAGAGTGAGGGTCAATTTGCATATTGCTCTTTTATTAGATTAGATTACATTTTTGAAGTTGATGCTGTGTTTTTGAAAGAGAATATTGTCGATCTTAAGAAATACATACTAAAATTATTAGTAAAGAGGTGTGATCTTCAACTTCTCAAATGTTGCAGAAAAATAGATATGTAGAATATGAATAAAATGGGGCAAATGTTAAGAATATGGTTGCCCGGCCTGTGTGGCTCATTGGTTGAGCATAGACCCATAAACCAGGAGGTCACAGCTTGATTCCTGGTCAGGACACATGCCCAGGTTTCAAGCTAGATCCCCAGTAGGGGAGTGCAAGAGACAGCCAATCAATGATTCTCTTTCATCATTGATGTTTGCATTTCTTCTCTCTCTCCCTCTCCCCTCCTCTCTCTGAAATTAATAATAATAAAAAAAAGAAATCCAGAGTAGAAATCAGACTTAATCCATTAAAAAATATTATGGTTAAAGGGTATTGGGATTTCCTTGTACTGATCTTGCTGCTTTTCTGTAAGTTTGAAAATATATCAAAATCATAGAGAGAGAAAAAGAAACCAGATATGCTTCCTGAAGAGCAGGGCCTCTGGCCAGGCTGTTCAACTCTGTAAGGTCTTGGCTGAACAAGCCCAGACCGTTCCTGGGATTGGCAGGCACTTTCAAGGCAAAAGATGGTTACGAGTCTGGAAATCAGAGAGCTGGTGAAGACCATATAATTGGAAGTTTTTTAAAAACACACACACACACACACAAATGTAGAGCTACAGGCAATGTAATCCCCTTGCATATATTCTGAAAGTTACTTTATAATTATAAGCATAACTAATATATCGAGTTACGTACTTTTTACTAAAGATTTTGTGGATTTGGGGAAAACACATCAGAAAGGGGAGCTGGCATTTCTTTGCTCGTGTGTGTGTGCCAGGTACTGGGCACACAGCACTTCCCAGCATCTTCCCAGGAACCCTTCTGGTGGCCCGTTATCCAATGCATCTTACAGAAGAGTCTTGGTTTGAAAATTGGCCCTATACCTTGAGAGCAAGGGAAAAATCTAAGAAAAAGCCTGGCCACTGCAAATAGGCAGGTGACAGTGTTAGCAAACAAGGAAACTTACATAGGAGGCTTGTCTTGGATAGTCACAAGACAAGGAAATCTCTGTAACTACAGAAAAATCCTAAAATTTCCATCACCTTTACTGACCAGATGGTCTCAACAACACCTTACTCTCTCGAGGATGCATCCTTGACAGCTCCAATGACAGGTGAGAGAGGGAGAGACTCAGTTGCCTGGGTCCAGCTCAAGCATCAACCGCTGGTCACATACTCTAGGTGAACTCCTGCAACAAGGTGAGGATGGAAACTCTGAAAGTTTATCTTGCCCAAGGTCACACAAGTAGAAAGTTTTTCAAGAAGGAGGGGTGCTGCAGAGAGAACTGAAAAAATGATGGCTTTCGACCTCACTACTCTCCTCTGGAAGCTAAGCTCCAGGTGGATAGGGATCTCTGCCTCTGATGTTCAGAGATATATGCCAGAACCCAGAGCAAACATTGTTTAAAGAAATGCTTAATAAGTGGCTGTTGAATGCATTCCCCATTGGCTTTGGCACGATCTGGGTCATGGTCAGCTTCTAGTAATAGTCATTACTGTTGAGGAGAGGATGAGAAGTGAGGAAGTGAAGACAGTGAGTCAAATCAAGTTTTTAGAGGAACGTTGCTGTGAAAGATAGAAGAGACATTGAGCATTATCTGGAGAGAATGAGGGTCAGTGGGAGGACTTCCTGTAGGGCCTATCAAGTCACATGGATAAACCAGTGGGATGATCCAATGAAGGTAGAGATGTAATGTCAGAGAGAAAGGGAATGCCAGGGTAACATGGAATTCCAGCAAGGGAGTCTGGTCAGAAGGGACAGAGTGAGAGCAGAGGGTACCAGCAGGAGATTCCAATACAAACGATGTAGGAATGTATATTTTTGCTGGTGTTTCAGACATAACCATCACTGTAAGTCCTGGGGAGAATGTTCATGTTAGAATATGATATGGAATTCTTCCCTAAAAGTAAAAAATTTTCTTTATGTTTTTTTCTCTGGAGGAAAAGACCCACAAGAATCTCATTTCTCTAAGAAGCTTCTGGAAACTTTAGTCTGAGAAGCGGTTTCTTTTCCAATATTCATTTTTCTACTATGTGTCAGGGTTTACCAGATGCCTTGTTGAAACCTCACAATCCTATATAATAAAAGGCTAATACGCAAATTGTCCCCTCGACTGGTAGTTCGGCCAGGAGTTCAGCCAGGAGTTCCACCTGGAGTGGGGCCAGCCTGCCAACCACCCATGGCCCCTCCCCCTGGCCAAACCCTCCCCCCAATGGGGTGGGCCAGCCGGACCGCACTCATACACAAATGTGATATTTAATGTTTGTATTATAAAGCCCACTTGGTGAAGTGGAATTGGAGGGCTACATCATCTCAGTGGCTTTCTAAGGGTAACTTTCAGAAATGGAACCCAGTTTGTCTGTCTGGGCTCTTGCTTTTCTACTACATCTTAGCAGATTTCATTGCATATTTGTTGACAGCAGTTGCGGGGCTCCCTGGACCCAGAGTCCAGCCTGAAGAGAGAACCCCTGTGCCCAGCAGGGTGGCTGCTGATGCTAGTGACCAACCTGATTCTCCCAGAATAGCCCCAGAAAGGTGTCTACCTTTCCCTGCCAGTATTCTGAAACAGCAAGACAGGCCCAGCAAGCTTTAATGTCACAGCAGCAACAACAATATTGCTGCTTCAATAGCACTAGTTTTCTTTCTCTTCCCACAGAGAACTTTTCCAAATATCAGCATTTAAAATGTGCCTTCTCTTACCAGAAAAATGGATGAACAAATTGTTATCCATTAAAAAAACAACACAAAGCAAAACAACTGCTACATGCAAAAACATGAATGAATTTCAAAATTATATTGGGCAAGGAGGAAAACATCACAGCACACATGCAGTACGAGTCCATTTATATGGAGTTCAAGGGCAACCGAGACCTACCTATGGTGGCACTGTCAGAACACTAGTTGGTACTCACTAGAAGGGAGCAGTAACGTTTCTGGAATGATGGAAATATCCAATGTCTTGCTCTCACAAGGGTTTGGATATGTAAAAATGAATTGAGTTGAGCACTTAAGAATTATATATATTACATATAAATTATATTTCAGTTTTTAAATATCTCTTCCCTGAGCCTGGCCGAGGGTGGCTCAGTGGTTGAGCATTGACCTATGAACCAGTAGGTCATGGTTCAATTCCCAGTCAAGGGACATGCCCGGTTGCAGGGGATGTGAAGGAGGCAGCTGATCAGTGATTCTCTCTCACCACTGATGTTTCTAACTCTCCCTCCCTATCTTTCTGAATTCAATAAATATGTAAATCAATAAATAAAATAAAATCTCCATTCCTTGAGAACATGGTCTTGTGGAGAAGGGTGAACACCCAGAAAAAAACATGGTGTGGAGAGTCTTCCCGAAAAGGAGATGCTGGATGAAGGCAAGTAGATAAAGGGACAACCAGCAGGGTCTGCAGTCGGGATGGATAAGAGGGAGGTCTCTGCTGGCCCCCAGGGCACTCACAGGAGCCTGGATCCCTTAATGGGGTTGGGGCTGTCCACACCCTCAGCTTGGTTACTGGAGCCTGGCGGGGTAGAGCTTTCCCTGCTCTCTGCCACTCTGAGTAGCTGGGCAGGGAGGAGGCTCTGGGAGCAAGAGCTCTGCAGAAAGCCTGTCTGCGTGGAAATTCAAGTTTGTGTTCAGTTGGCCTTGTTTCTAGGAAGCTTGGAGCTCGCCCTGAGGGAAAGCCCGGGCACAAGCAGCTCTGTCAGTGGCTGCCCCTGACACACATCCTCTCTCACCCTGCCCCACCTTGGTTTATCACCTGGCAAGCCAGGGCTATTGTGGACAGTTTCAGTTGATGCTCCATCTTCTTTCGCCTCTCAGAGCCTTGATTTGTGAGTTCATTAAAGAATATTTTTCACAGAGCATTTCAAACAAAATCACAGGCTGTGTAAGACAGGGAGGAAGGAGTTGAGATCAGAGGAAGGAGGGAAGGAGGGAGAAAGAGGAAATAAGAGCAATGGGATGAGGGTGCTAGAGACGGTGAGATGGTGATTGGGAGGAGAGAAGGAAGAGATGGGAAGGAGATAATACAGACTTCAGAGACTAGATTTGCTTCGTCCTTTGTACCAAATCCTTTCCCCATTTCTCATGTTAATCACGATATCCTTATACCCATCTGAAAAGGTTGCTAGGAAGCATGGAAGATGGAGTGCCAATGATGAATGAATGGATAAAGAAGATACAATATATAAATATGAATATAGATGAAATATACATATGCCTATAAATATTTTTTGGCCTTGAGAAAGAATGAAATCTACCCTTTGCAATCACATGGATGGACCTTGAAGGCATTATACTAAGTGAAATAGTTAGACAGAGAAAGACAAATATTGTCTAATCTCACTGATATGTGGAATGAAGAAAGCCAAACTCATAGAGGCAGAGTAGAGTGCTGGTTACCAGAGGCTGGAGGTGGGGGGATCCCTTGTATAAATTATAATATTCTCTGAAGTTTCAACCATATTTATTAAGTTTTCTGGATAAGAAACCTTTTCAACCTCTTTAATGGAGAGAATAAGAAAAAAAAATGTAAACCTCAGGCCACCTCATCTTTACAGCTCCCAGGAGCTAAGGAATGAGTAGCCCAACATTAATTTAAAATCCTTTCCCCCATTGATGCTGAGCACCTCCCTGGGCCCACAGAAGTGCATTGCTTGCCCGCTGTGCATGGAGCTCTGACAGGTTTCGCTATGCGGAGGAGCAAAGGAAATAAAAGGGAGAACAAATACATATAAATATACAGCACATCAGTTATATGACAACAAATATAAATAGATCTAATTCTCAATCATAAGGCAAAAACTCCTTGTAAAAATTCTCATAAAAATCCAAGTCATGTTGCCTGTGTCTTAAAGGACAAATAGAGGTTACAAATAAAAGAAAAATCAGCAAGTAAATCTCAGGGGAAAAAAACTTCAACGTAAACGAAAAAAATCCAAAAGATAAAGGCCACATTCCAGTCAAAGGCAAAACAGTATAAGGCCGTGAGAAGAATCTGGGCTTTGCACTTAGATCTGTTTATGTTTTAACCTCAACTGATCATTAACTACCTCATTGAAAAAGGTGTAGGTATTAAATAATACCTACATTCTGTGTGATTGTGATCATTAAAATGAATGCTAAACCTTATGCATAAAATTTACTAAGTATTCTGGCTCAGGGCAGCTAGCCATTAGATGGTGTTAGTTAGTTATCATGACTTTAAAATAGATTTCTACTCTAAAAAAGACATACAAGAAGATCACTGACAGTTTCAATGTCTGAGTCCTAAAATACAGATGAATTGTTAAATTCATACACAGCAGCAACTAAATGACTGGTTCTTGTCCGCTGTGGGCTCCCTGCTCGCTCATAAATAGAACAAACCTCATATTGACAAGACCTCGCATGCTGTTGAGCTATTGAAATTGACTGTCTAGACCAGGGGCTAAAAGTCAGATCCATACAGAGATCAAGCTGGAAATGAAAATGAATGAAACCATCTGGTGTAGATATATGATTTTGATACAAACTATGATTATATATGAAATCATATATATTTCAATTCTATAATCCTACGTTTTCTTGAAAGGTGTGGTCCTGTCTGTCTTGTTTTCCTGCATTTGATGGAGATAGTGTAATAAATATTCCATCTTTTCCTTAATTGCTCTGAAAGGAAAATAGCAATGATAACTGTCAAGGAGCACTTGGATTTGGACTCAGAGAGGCAATAGGGAGTGGTAAGGAGGGCTGCACACCAAGGAGGGTAGCCATTGTCAGCTCCAACGGATGGCTGCCAAGTGGGCCTAGTATTGCTAGAGTTCCCAATCTTTCCAAAGACACAGGAAATCTCAAGTTTAATGGGAGATATTCCGATATTGTAACTTTATTTTTTTTGTAACAGGATGTAAGCAGACGTTTGGTGAAGCAAAACAAAACACATTTGTGGATGTCTGACCAGCAAAGGCCCCTGATCAAAATCGCCTGGCTGCAGATTCAGCTGATACAGATCACATACTCATTAATTTATTCCACATACATCCACTCCTACTGCGTTCAAAGCATTTGTGCTAGATACTGGCAGAAACCTCAGCTTGGGGGGAGGTGGAATGGAATCTCTTCAATCATGGCTTTTGAAATCAGACATCCTAATTGTTGTTATTTTATTTAAATTCTTTATTGTTTAAAGTATTACACATGTCTCCTTTCCCCCTCATTGACCTCTCCCTGGCCCTTCCCATCCCCCAGCACATGCCTTCACCCTGTACTATGTCCATGGGTTACTTATATGCACGTATACAAGTCCTTTGATCTCTTACCCTCCCCCTTCTCTTGCCTTCCCTCTGAGGTTGGACGGCCTGTTCAATGCTTCTCTGTCTTTGGGTCTCTTTCTGTTCATCAGTTTATGTTGTTCATTATACTCCACAAATCAGTGAGATCATGTTATATTTATCTTTCTCCGACTGGCTTACAGACATCCTTATTTTGAATTCGGCTCTGTCCTGTTCTAGCTGTGTGCCATCAGACAATATTCTTAACTCTCAGATCATCCGTAAAATGGGAGTTATGCCTCACTCCCTGGGTTGTTGGAGATTTAAATGAGATAATGCATTGATTGTGAGTATCAGGTTGTTAACTGTTCGTAGCCTGGCACCAATAAAAGCCTAGCTCCGATGGTAATGAACAGCCCAGCGATGTGGTCCTGGCATTTTTGTCCTGCATGTTTCTAATTTCCCTCCCCGGCCAGCATCCTGCCTGCTCCTTACTTGATAATGTCCCTTCATACCGCTACCATCCAAATTCACACAGCCGATGGAGACACAGATGCCTCCTCTCAGGGCATTGCAGCCATCATGTTGAATTATGTTGGCTTGAGCCTCGTTGTGCCTGCGTGCTTTGCAACACAGTGGTTTACATTGGATACCATGAATCACCATCTTATTAAACTCGATTTATGTCCAGCTGCAGAGCTGTATTTTCTTGTTTCATGTCTTATTATATGTATCCTTCCAGCCTGACCAATGAGGTGGCTGCAAAAGTCCCCTAAATTCAGAGTCCTAGACTGTGCTGCTGTATCAAAGACCGCCTTCTCTTTCTAGCCCCACACATCCATTCTCAGCCTCTCTGGAAGGCTCTGCCCTGTTCCAACCAGAAAGCTCCCTTCTGAATGGCCCCCGACTTCTGCTACTTGCCTTTTCTGCTTCAAGACATGTCCAAATGCTTGTCCAATCTGCTTATTTGTCTTTGATACAGAATATGGAGCTCTGACAAAATCCTAAATCCCCACTTTGCATGATTTTTCCCCTCTACCTTTAATCAATTCTAAGGACTTCCAAAACTCTGCTCATTTTCATGACATTTCTCAGGAGTGGGAATAAGCATCCTTTATGTACAGTATGATGTAAAGAAAAATCTAAAATCTTTGGGATCAGATGGTCACGCATTTGCCTGCTGCTTACCTGGCAGCTGTTTGACTTTTGGCTAGTTCCCGTTCCCCTCGAGCTCCAATTCATCATCTGTTAAATGAGGTTGTTAATGCTAACTGATTCACACAGTTGAGAAGATTGAGTAGACATTTCTGGCACATAATTAGCATCAACAAATGTTTACTCCTTCATTCCTTAAAAAAATGCTTATTAATAACATGTCACAGGATTTTTAACACCTGCAGGTAAGGACTGTGCCTTAATCTTTCTGAACCTGCAGGAGAATCAGAGTGCCGAACATGTGATGAAAGAGAGGAACATTGGAGAGGGGGCGTGCCTAGACATGCGCTCATGATGCAAGTTCCTTGTTCCCTGAAGTGAATAGAGCTCTCAGACCCTCTCACCAGCAGCCATGAACTTCCCTTCATATCTGGTCAGAGTGCTTGTAGCACTCTAGTAATCTGCATTTCTAACATGTCCCCAGATGATGCTGCTGGTGGGAGGACCACACTTTGAGAACCCTTGACTTTCTTTATTACACTCCTCTTTCCCCCAGTGTGTCTCAACCAGGAGTTGATTTTGCCTCTTCCAGGTGTTTGACAATATCTGGTACATGTCTCCAGATGCATTTTTGATTGCTACAACTGGATTGAGAGCGGATGCTACTGGCATCTAGTGGGTAGAGGCCAGGGGTGCTGCTAAACATCCTACAGTGCACAAGACAGCCCCACGACAGAGAATTATGTGTCCATCATGTCCAGGTTGAGAAGACCTGCTCTTCCTGCTTCATGCTAGTAAGTCAGAATGACAATGTCCATCCGTCCCCCTGGAGATCAGCAGGCCTTCTACTGCTGTCTCTCTCGCTGACTGCTTCACAGAAACAGCTTGATGATCTCAATCTACTCCAGGGCTTTGTCATTCTGCAGCCAGAGCTGTCGGATCACATTGCTTCCAGGCCAAGAGCCCTTTGTGGTTCCTCACTGACCTTCTGACCAAGACTGAGACCTTCCTGCACTCACGGAGCCATTTGTCTTGCCAGCTTTCTCTCCTGCATGTGCCTCACTGACTCTGCCCTCCAGCCACTCAGATCTGCTCTCAGATTCCCAACAGTGTGAAGCCTCTCTCCCCCTGGACCTTAGCTCATTTGTTCCATTGGTCCAGAATGTCCTTCCTCATCTAGTTTGCTGGAGCTACCATAACAAAGCACCAAAGTCTGCTGGCTTAAACAACAGAAATTTATTTTCTCAAAGTTCTGGAGGCTAGAAGTCCAAGATCAAGATGTGGGCAGGGTCGGTTCCTTCTGAGGCCTCTCTCGTTGGCTATCTAGCCATCTTCTCCCTGTGTCCTCACATGGTCATCCTCTGTGTGTGTCAGGATTCCAATCTCTTCTCACAAGAACACCAGTCATATTAGGGTAGGGTCCACCCCAATGATCTCCTTTAACCTTCATTGCCTCTTAAAGATCCTGTCTCCTAATACAGTCTTATCTAAGGTACTGGAGATTAGGATGTCTACATGTGAATTTGGGGGACACAATTCAGCCCATAGCAGTGGGCAACCAAAATATTCTCTGAGCCTTAGCTTCCCATCTCTCAAATAGTGAAGATGATACATGGACTGCCTCAGCACAGGATAGGAGTTTGATAAATAAAAATGTCCTTTCCAGCCCTGACCGGTTTGGCTCAGTGGATAGAGCATCGACCTTCGGACTCAATGTTCTCAGGTTCGATTCTGGTCAGGGGCATGTACCTTGGTTGTGGATACATCCCCAGTGGGGAGTGTGCAGGAGGCAGCCGATCGATGTTTCTCTCTCGTCGATATTTCTAACTCTCTATTCCTCTCCCTTCCTCTCTGTAAGAAATACACACACACACACACATATATATATATATATTTTAAAAGTCCTTTCCAGTAGCAACTCAATGGCCTGCCATTCATCTAGCTTCTTCTCTAGGGTGGATGGCGGGGGGATGGCGAAGAGAAGTGCAGATGAATGCCTCTTGCAAAATTTACAGCCTGGAATCTTGTTCTTCAAAGTGTGGTCTCTGAACCATCAGCATCACCTGGAGGCTTGTTGAAAATGCAGAATCTTAGGCCCCACCCCAAACTTACTAAGCAAGAAGCTTCATTTTAACAAGGTCTTTAGGTGATATGCAAGCACACTGAAATGGAGAAACACTGGTCTAGACTACATACAAAGTCATTCAATTGTCCCTCCTGCCACCTGCCTCTCCAGCCCTGACACCGTCTCCAGAACCAAAACGTCTGCCACGCCCTCTTTACCATGCTGGTCAAGTCTTCATGCCCCTTCCTGGGGTCCTTTTCTCCAGCACACAAGAAGAGAAAACATTTTCTCAGGAAGACAAGCCTCGGCCTCGACATTTAATCACTGTGGTTTGTAACCTGTCAGGAGAGGGGAGACACTCACCTCTCTGATCTTCATGTGGTTCAGGCTTCCCGCCTGCTCTTGGGAAGATCACCAAGTCCAGCTCTGAACTCATGCAAGAGAAGCAAAGCCGCCAGGACAGGTCAATAGCAAGCATGAGGCAGACGGTATGGGCGGGCAATCATGGACCAGAACGTCCGGTTGCGTTGAGACCTATCAGGAGAAGCACTCCGTTAACTCTGTCTTCAACACCTTCCCCCACAGCTTTGCACATAAGAGCGACTCACACTATTGGCTCTTGGAACTCTCTTCCATGCTGCTGGCTTAAGCCCCGTGAATCTTACGCCACCTCCACACAAACCAAGCACATCCCACTATGGGCCGATGCTTTCAGCTGTGGTCATGTGTCTGGGACAGAGAGAGCTTTTACCCCCAATTAAAAACAAAAAACAAAGCCATTTTTTTCCCGCATGGCTTCAGTCCCCCTGTTTGGCTGTTCTGCTCTCTCCAACATAGCTAATCCTGCAAAGCCCATCAGCATCTCGGCCTGCTACCTTCTGCTTCCAAGACTCTGCCGTCTGCAATTGGACCTTGTCATGGCTACCGAAGCCACAGATGGAACAGTTTAGGAGACAGTGGTACCATTTCGTGTCCCTGTCCATGGGCTTCTTACCGGTTATCTGTCTGGATGAATGGCTGCACAATTTCCTAAAGACCTAGACTCTTTGGTCTGTTGCTCAGACACCTGGAATCCCAAACCTGTGTCCTTTGCAATTCCTCATTTCTGACAGCTTATAACACACTCACTGTTAAATATCCATCACCAAATGTCAGCCAGGCATTTGCCTGACATCTGCTTCCTAACGTTGCATTCTGTGCACCCCTTCAGGTGCAAAAATAGCCCCCTGACCCAGGAAGCAGTCCTGTTAGTAGCTGGTTCCCGTGTCATGCTACTATTGGTGAGTGGCGCTCTAAGGATTTAGACGAGCTACTGAACTCACTTCTCTTCAGTTCTTAAAAGGCGAGTGGTTTGGATTGGGTTTGATCCCTCAGCCCCTCTGAAATATTTTAAAATACAATCTATGGGCCATTGAGTAATGGCAACGATGATTTGCTGAGACCAATCATGGTAGTAGCATGGTGAGTCCTGAGTTAAACGATTTCAGCACCACTCTCATTTTTTAATAACTAACCTTTTTTTATTTTTTAAGATGACATAAATACACATGAAGCTATAAGAATTAATACAAAGAGATCCATTGTCCCCTTTATCCAGTTCCCCCAAATGTAACATCTTGCAGAACTTTGTACAATGTTACAACCAGTATATTGATATCCATGCAACCAACGTACAGACCAACACTGTCACCACAAAGACCCTCCATTTTGCCTTTCTTATATTCACACAAGTGCCCTTCATAACTCTCATCTGTTGTAATCTCTATTTCTATGATGTTATTTCAAGAATGTCTTATAAATGGAATAATATAATATATAACTTTTTATATTGCTTTTTTTTCACTCGTAATAGTTCTCTAGAAATGCATCCTGGTTGTTTGTATATATCATTTGTTTCTTTTTATTGTTATGCAGCATTTCATGGTATAGATGCACCAGTTTGTTGAACTATCCACCCACTGACAGGCATATGGGCGTTTGACCATTATGGATGAAGTTTCTGTAGACATTTGTGATAACATAAGTCTTCATTTCTCTGGGGTAAATGCCCAGTGCAATCAGTGGGTTACATGATAGTTGTGCTGTGGACCAACAGTTGCATATTTAATTTTTAAGGAAACTGGAAATCAGTTTTCCAAAATGTCTGTACCATTTTGAATTCTTGCCAGAAATGTATGAGCGATCCAGTTTCTCCACATCATCACCAGCATTTGGTATTGTGACTATTTTTTATTTTAGCCATTCAGATAGATGTGTAAGAATATCTCACTTGTTTTAATTTGCATTTCCCTAATGGCTAATGCTGTTGAACATATTTTCATGTGCTTATTTCTACCTGTATATCCTCTTTAGCAAAACATTTCTTCATATTTTTTGCCTACTTTTTCTAATTGGGTTATTATTGTTATTTTTACTATTGAGCTTGGAAGTTCTTTAAAATATGTTTTTATTGATTTTAGAAAGAGAGAGGAAGGGAGATGGATAGAGAGATAGAAACATGGATAAGAGACGAAACATGGATAGAAACATGGATAAGAGACGAAACATGGATAAGAAACATGGCCGCCTCCTGGGGATCAAGCCTAGAACCCAGCATGTGCCCTGACAGCTGACTGGGAATCAACCGGTAACCTTTTGCTCCATGGGTCAACACTCAACCACAGAGCCACACCAGCTGGGTGAGCTTGGAAATTATATATTCTAGTACTATCCTTTGTTAGACATGTGGTTTGCAAATATTTTCTTCCCATTAGTACCTTGCCTTATCATGTACTCAATGTGGTCTTTCACAGAAGAAGAGCTCTTAGTTTGCTGAAGTCCAGCCTATCAACCTTTTCTTTATGGATCGTATTTTTGGTATCAAGTCTAAGAACTCTGTCTGCTCTGATGAGGTTTATGATTTTTACATTTAAGACTGTAGTTCCATTTTGAGGGTTTGTTTTTTTGTAAAACGTATGAGACCTTCGTTGAGGGTTTTTGTGTGTTTTTTTGCCCCTTGGATGTGCAATCAGCAGCATCTTTTGTTGAAAAGATTATCTTTATCAAATTACTTTTGCATTTTCGTCAAAATCAAGGTAGTTGTATCTGTGTGAGTCTGTTTCTGAGATCTCTGTTCTACTCCACTGAGCTATGTGTTTATTGCTCCATCAGCTCCACCAATTCTTAATTACTGTGGTTATGTAATACGTCTTGAAATCAAGGAGACCGATTCCTCTCACTTTTTCCCGCTTTTTCAAATTTGTTTTGGCAATTCCAGTTTGTTTTTCCATACAGCATTTAGAATAATCTTGCTCCCTATAACCCTTGCTAAACGCATTCATTTATTAGTTCTAGAAGGGTTTTTTTTTTCTTTTAGTAGATCACTTGAGGTTTTCCACATAGACAATTATGTCACCTGCAAATAGGAAGGATTTATTTCCTTTTCTGCCTTTATGGCATTTGCTAGAACAAAAAGAGCAAGAATAGACATTCTTACCTTGTTCCCAATCTTAGAGGGAAATGTTCTGTCAAATGATGAAAGTTCCTTTTTATTCCCATTCTTTGAAGTTTTTAAATTAAAAAAGGCATTAAATTTTGCCAAATGCCTTTTCTTTAGCAATTGATATAACCCTGTGATTTTTCCTCTTTAGTCTGTTAATATGGCAGGTTACATTGATTGCTTTTCAGATAGTACTAGTATAACCTCGGGATAAACCCCACTTGGTCAGGTATATAATTCCTTTTACATATCGCCAAATTCTGTTGGCTAATATTTTGCTAGGGACTTTTGTGTCTATATTCATGAGGAATATTGGTCCACACTTCTCTTGTTTTGTACTATTTTTGTCTGGTTTTGGTAGTAGGGAATCAGGGTAATACTAGCTTAAAATAAATTGGTAGTTTCCCCTCCTTTTCCATTTTCTGGAAGAAACTATATAGATTTGGTGTTGTTTCCTGTTTAAATGTTTATTACAATTCTGCAGGGAAACTACCTAGGCCCAGAGGTTTCTTTTTTAGGAGTTTTGAATTACAAATTCAATTTCCTTAATAGCTACAGAGCTATTCACATTATCTCTTTCATATTGAGTGAGCTGCCATAGTTGGTGTTTTTTCAAAGAGAACTATTTCATCTATTGTCAGGTTTATGTGTATAGAGTTGTTTATAGCATTCCCTTATCATTTTGATGTCTGCAGGGTCTGTAAGGATAACCTTGTTTTATTCCTGATGTTGCTAATTTGTGCCTTCTCTCTTTTTCCCTTTGTTAGTCTTACTAGAGGCATATCAAGTTATCTTTTTAAAGAGCTTGTTCTTCATTCCATTCTTGTCTCTATTATTTCTCAGTTTTCAATTTCATTGATTTTTGCTGTTAATATTTATTATTTCCTTCAGTTTACCTGCTTTGGGTTTATTTTTGTCTAGCTTCTTGAGGTAGAAGCTTATATTGTGGATCTTAAACTTTTACTGTTTCCTAATACATGCACCTAGTGCTATGAATTTCTTTTTCAGCACTGCTTTTGCTGTGGACCAACATTTTCATAAGCTGTACTATCCTTTTCATCCAGTTCAATGCATTTTTGAAATTTCCCTTGACACTTTCTCTTTGACCCATGGATTATTTAGAAATGTGTTGTTTCATTTCCAATTCTTGGGAGATTTCTTTTTCTTCTTTTTTAAAAATCTTTATTGTTCAGATTATTACAGTTGTTCCTCTTTTTTCCCTCATAGCTCCCCTCCTCCCAGTTCCCACCCCACCCTTTGTCCTTACCCCCCCCCCACTGTCCTCATCCATAGGTGTATGATTATTGTCCAGTCTCTTCCCACACCACCAACACCCTTCCCCCCACCCTGAAAATTGTCAGTCCACTTCCTTTCTATGCTCCTGATTCTATTCTATTCACCAGTTTATTCTGTTCATCTGATTTTTTATTCACTTGATTTTTGATTCACTTGTTGATAGATATGCGTTTGTTGTTCATAATTTTTACTTTCCTTTTTTGTCTTCCTCTTCTCAAAGGATACCTTTCAGCATTTCATATAATACTGGTTGGATGGTGATGAACTCCTTTAGCTTTTTTTTTGTATTTGAAGCTCTTTATCTGACCTTCAATTCTGAATGATAGCTTTGCTGGGTAAAGTAATTTTGGCTGTAGGTTCTTGCTATTCATCACTTTGAATATTTCTTGCCACTCTTTTCTGGTCTGCAAAGTTTCTGTTGAGAAATCAGCTGACAGTCATATGGGTTCCCCCTTGTAGATAACTAACTGCTTTTCTCTTGCTGCTTTTAAGATTCTCTCCTTGTCTTTTGCCCTTGGCATTTTAATTATGATGTGTTTTGGTGTGGTCCTCTTTGGATTCCTTTGTCTGGGGTTCTCTGTGTTTCCTGGACTTGGAAGTCTATTTCTTTCACCAGGTATGGGAAGTTTTCTGTCATTATTTCTTCAAATAGGTTTTCAATATCTTGCTCTCTCTCTTCTTCTGGCACCCCTATAATTCTGATGTTGGTATGCTTAAAGTTCTCCCAGAGGCTCCTTACACTGTCTTCATATTTTTGGATTCTTTTTTCTTTTGGTTTTTCCAATTGAGTGTTTTTTGCTTCTTCACATTTCAAATCTTTGACTTGATTCTTGCGATCCTCTAGTCTGCTGCTGGATCTCTGTATATTATTCTTTATCTCAGTCAGTGTATGCTTAAGTTCTAACTGGTCCTTTTTCATATCCTCAAGGGTCTCACTAAATTTATCAGCAGTCTCTAGAAAATTCTTGAAAAACCTTATAACCGTGGTTTTGAACTCTATATTCAGTCATTTGCTTTCCTTCATTTCTGTAATTTGTGACCTGTTACTTTGTCTCCGCATTTTGGCTGCTTCCCTGGGTTGAGAGAGTGGCTTTCTGTGTTAGGTGATCACTGAGAGGAATTGACCTCCAAGCCACTTGGTTATGAGAGTCAGCTGTGTCTACAGTGGGAGAACTTCTGTGTTGGAGACACCCTTATGGGGCAAGAGCTGTTTCAGTGGGGCTTTGGTGCTCACTGTGTCTGCCCCAAGTGTGTCTCTTGTGAATCTGAGGAGTTGTATTTAGGATGGTCCCACTCTGACCACTGGGTATGCTGGCTCTTGTATCTCTAAGGAGGTGCTATTTTAGCCTTTGCCTGAGGCTACTCAGCCTTTTATATGCAAAAGCCTCTGCGAGCAGCTTGGGCAGGGCAGGGTCTTGGGGAGTTAGCTATGGCTGATTCTCAGCCCTGTGCTAAGAGACACTGGGTCTCTGTGTCCTGCAGTAATTGCTACAAGCAATGACGAGAGAAACCAGCTTTGGATTTCCTCCCGGTGCCAGTCAGTCCCAGTTCTCCAGGTATGCATCTGGGTCCCCAGAAACTCACCTGGAACTGGAGTTCAGAGCCGCTGGGCTCCCTCTGGATTGAAAAAGAACCACACTCTCCAGCACCAGCCCTCTCCCTGAGCCCCTCATGCGCCTGCCTCCATACCTCCATACTTTGCTTCCACACCTCCTCTGCATCTTAGTCTCTTTCTAGTTGCAGAATTTTCACTCAGCCAGCCTCCCTGTGGTTCTGGATAGTGTCCGTTTTTTCTTTTCATTGTGTTTTTGAAATAGTTGTACACAGCTGCAATTCCAGTGTTTACCTATGTCGCCATCTTGGTTTCTCTTGGGAGATTTTCTTCTTAACTTCTGTTATTGATACCTAAGTGGATTCCATTATGATTGGAGAACAAACTCTGCATGATTTCAGTCCTCTTCAAGTATTTGAGGGTTGTTGAATGACTCTGGACATGGTCTTTTTGGAATATGTTCCATGGGCACTTGAGGTTGAAATCAAAGATCAGAATTAAAATCCTTATTTCAATCCCCAACTCCTAGGTAAAACAAGACAAGTAGACTTTTAAGGTACTTAACTGGTCAGTCTGCAGATCTTCTTAATATTATTTTGGATATTTCAGATCATGTTCCATAAACAGAGTTTCACTGTTGGTAGAGGGAGGGTTCTAAAAATGTGAATAGATCTTGTTGGTTGATAGTGTTGTGTCCTTCTAAATCCTTGCTAATTTTTCTAACTGCACTATCAATAGTAGAGAGAGGTTGAAGTCTCAATTATAATTGTGGATCTGTTTATTTCTTTCATTTCTATCAATTTTCGCTTTAAATATTTTGCAGCTGTATTGTTTGGTGCTTATGTGTTTAGGATTGCTATCTGTTCTTGTTTGATTAACACTTATATAACATCCATATCTGCTTTTGGTACTTTTTCTTTTTTGCTATGATAGCTACTTTACCTGATAGTAATATTGATATTTCTTTTGCTAATGTTTATATACCATACCTTTTCCAGATTTTTGCTTTAAAACTGTCTATGTCATTATATTTGAAATAAGCTTCTTATAAACAATAAACTCATATATTCAGGTTATATTTTTAATCCATCTGCCAATCTGTCTTTTAATTGGTATATTTAGATAATTTGCATTTAATATAATTATTGATTTGTAAGGGCTTTATTATGGTTTGGGGGTTCTTTTTCTACTTGTTCTTTCTATTTTTTGTTTATATATTTTCAGAATTTTGTTGTGAATGTTCATAGTATTTTTTATTGTGCTTTTTGTGTAGCTTTTTCAGTGTCGCTGTAGTTATTCCATTATACATACAAAACTAATCACAGTTTACTGGTTTCACCATTTTACCAGTTCTAGAAAATTATAGACATTTTGCCAACCTTTATGTCCCTTTACCATCCTCATTTATAATATAATTATCCTCTGGTTGGGGCTTTTTTTTAAGTCTGTTCCTATTTGCATTTCTAGGTAACCAATTTCTTCATCTCCATATCTGGGAATATGAGACAAAAATAAAACCCAGAGAACTCATTATAGGCCCAGTCTTCAGGCTCTACGGTAGCATGTATCAGGACATCATTCCTTTTTGTGCTTAAATAATATTCCATTATATGAATACAGAACATCTTGTTGATAATTTCATTGGTTAAAATATGTTTAGCTTATCTCCTCTTTTCAGATTATTATGAATAACACTGCTATGAATATTCATGTACAAGTTTTGGTCTGGACATAAATTTTAATTTTTCTTTGGTAGATACTTAGCAGTGTAATTGCTGGGTCATATGGTGACTCTATATTTAACATTTTGAGGAACTGCCGAGCTGTTTTCAAAGCAGCTGCAACATTTTATAATACCATCAGGAATGTCTAAGGGTTACATCATATTTTTTAACATCTTTGAAATTGCCACGTATCTTTTAATTGATAGCACTTTAAAATTAAATTGGCAATGTCTTTTTGCTTTTTTGTGGCATATAAAATGATGCATTTTTCAATCTATATTAGCTTAGAGTTGACGATATATGGCAATTGTTCAGCACCACATAAATACTATGTCTTGATAATAATGTAAAAACGCAGGTGATAAAAATTGGGAAATGGAAGAGGGAGCAGAGTTGAGTGGTGAATTTTAGATTTTATCTCTAGTTGAAAGAACAAGGAAAGGAGATGTGTAAGGAGTATTTGCACTAGAGGAACTTATAAATATGTTATACTTAAGAGAAGAAAGGTGAAATACTTTCAATGAAGAAAATCCTCAACTATCATAGCAAGAAATCAATAGATAATTTATGAAACCCATTGATCTATACATAGCAGAATAATCACAATATTTAGAAATATAGACTTAAATAGCTATCATGAAAAACAATGAATGGTGATAGTGATGGTGACTTTGTCATTATATGTTCTGGGAGAGGGAAGGATGCAGAGTTGATGATGGACAGGGGACTGGTCCTCTATAAAATGAATTTAAAGATATGCTTTATTAAACTAAACTCTCTTGTGGTGGACATGTTGAGAATGCTGGGAAATATAAGCTATGGACGCTGAATAAGATGACAAGGGGGCAATGGATCAATCAAAATCATCTACTTCGCAGTTGCTATTAATCCAACATGGGTCCATTACATCCATTACTTAGACTTTTCCCCAACACCAAAGAGTAGCCTAAGCTCAAGAAGAGGAAAAGCATATTTTCCATTTTATCACAGATTAATGGCTCAGAATTTCATGATGAAAGGAGGTTAACACTGGAATTCTGATTCTGTTTACAACATTTTCCAGGTATGTGACTAAACTAAGCTATTTAATCTCTCTGTGAGTCAGTTTTCCCATCCCTAACGTCGGGATATAGTTCTCTACTGAGTCCACAAAACTGTCATGGAAATTAGATATAATCAAGAATGTTAAAACCTCTTGAAAAATATAGATAAATGTTCATTGTTAGAACTTTCTGCACATTAGCACCATAGGTATTTGAGATTACAACATGGAACTCTCCACGATATACTGAAAATAATAAATACTTGACATTTAAACTATTAAATGTTCTTTTATTTTAAAATACTAAATATTAAAATTCAAAACACTTGCACATCTTTGTAGGAATCGTGACATCAGAAACATACCAGTTGGAAATCAAGTGTGAGTCTAACATCTTATGCAATGTTTCATGGACAAGAAAACACGCCTTGGGCGACTGTGAAATATTTTAATGTGGTAAATGACCAAGGGACTCTGTTTATGTATGTATTTTAGGATCCTCCATCTGGTTTCCTCGTCCCAGTCCAAGTAAATGTGGAACATCATGAGCAATTTCCAATCACCCACAATAGGACTGAAAGCACTTGTTAGATGATGATGCTTTATTTGTCTTTCAGACATACTTCACATATCAGTGCAGAGTAAACTCTCCCTCCATCCTTTCTATGAATTCCAAAGGCTTGGTAATAAAAGTTGATACCTGAAGGCTGTATACAATGAGCCTTGGCACTCAGCTATTTACTGGACACATATTTCCTCACCTAACTGTTACACAACTTAAGGTGTGGTCCTCATTATCCCCAGTTTACTAACGAGATTACAAGCTTAGACAGATGAGCCAAATTGCTCAGAGCCTCGGGATGGGAGGGGAGGAGCCATAACTCAAATATTGCCCCGGAAGTCTGAGCTCTTAACCATGATGTTGCACCCCTCTTTTGTATACACTGGGAACTCACAGAAGATGCAGAGAGAAGAAGCATAATATCATCAGAGCTTCTAATATCTGTCAGGCATCTACCTAGAGGCTCATTTAATCTTGACATCAACCCTGAGGGATTGATTTTATTATCACCTTTTTCTTTTGTTCTTACCAATAAGGAAATAGAGAAGCTCAAAGATGAGGGGTGGAGGGAAGTTAAAGAGTCACGGTCAGAATTGATGGCCAGGAAGCCTGTGGGGCTGGGGAGGAAAGAGGAAGAACAGTCTGTTGAAAGGCAGAAGTTGACAGACAGATAAGGGGTGCTAAGGATCTCACGTCAGTGCTCTGATATAGTATGATGTGCTCTGGGCTGAAAGTATCATGAGGCAACTTAATTATCGTGAAACCTGGAGCTGCCCACAGCCAACTAAGCTAGAAGAAAGTAAACCTGGTGCTGGCCACGTCTTTGATACCATTTGGGAAGCTGATAAATGGCGCCCACAGATAGGATACCAGAATCAAGAGATGAAGAGCAAAATATTCCTTTTGCTATCATTTCAGCACCCGGTTACAGCTCTGCCTGAAGTCACCACAGGACTTTCTAATATGTTGACTGAGGCTTTTCTCTGTTGTGCTTAGTTTGAGATGGGTTCCCATGAGCTTTGGTTGCAAGAACCCTGAAAACAGATACCTACAAGTTTTCAAGGCACACATAGCCAACTTTTCTCTTCATAGGACCATAATGATATCTGGAAAGCAGGAATTGACGTGAGGGATTTCCCCATGGTTAGGCAGCTGCTGGACACTGAGGCTGAAATCAAAGATCAGAATTAAAATCCTTATTTCAATCCCCAGCTCCTAGGTAAAACAAAACAAGTAGACTTTTAAGGTACTTAACTGGTCAGTCCGCTCATCTTCTTAATATTATTTTGGATACTTCAGATCATGTTCCATAAGGAGAGTTTCACACACAAAGAAAACTGAAGAACAGTTCCGTTTTGTAGATCCTATTGGAATTCTTTTGGGGGATAAAAGGGTAAGGAAGGAATGGGAAAAGGAAACTAGCATTTATTGAGTACTCTTTACTGTCTGGGACTGTGGACGCATTTTGGCATAGATTATCTCATTTGTTTCGAATAAAACCCACGAAAGGTGATTATCCTCATTTCCACTGTGTGAATGAAAAAACTAAAAGTCTGATCCGACTCCATATCCCATATTTTAATGGCTGCACTATAGGCCTCTAAACACACAGTGAAATGTGAGAAGGTCTCTGTTGACAAAGAGCTTATGCTCATTCTGTAGGATTCATAGCAGAGGAGCAGGCAGTCCTGAGGTGAAGTCCAGCACCTTCATCCATTAACTGTGATCTTGGACAAGTCACTTGACTTCTCTGAAGCTCAGTTTCCCAGCTATAAATTCTGGGTAATACAATGTAACCTACAGGAGTGTTGTAAGAATTCTTGATTAAATGTATTGTAGTTCTCACCACAGAAAAAGAGTAACTACGTGAGGTGATGGCTGTATTAATTAGCTTTGACTGTGCATGTCATTTCACAATACATCTGTATATCAAATTATCACAATGTACACCTTAAATAAACACAATTTATATTTGTCAGTTATACCTCAAGACAGCTTGGGGCAAAACACTGCTTATGGAACATCTCCTATACGCCAACAGAGGGCGGCAGAGAGCACTGTGAAAGCTGTAAGTGGTGGAGAGCAGAGATCCAGATGTCAAGGAAATTGATGGTCTAGGGTCTGTCAACTACTCAACCTCTTTAGACTTCATTTTCCTCCTATGTAATTTAGAGATAACAACAACTGCTTCCTTTTAGAATGGTGGCATAATGAATGAAATAATGCATGTAAGTTGCAGAGCATAGTGCCCAGGTCACATAATAAGGGATCAATAAATATTAGCTGCTGTTGCTGTTACTGAATCTCAATACTAGATGCCAGGGCTGTGGCTCTCAACCGTTAGCTCCCTGCATACTAAGGTCGCTGAGGGAACTTTTAAAATTGTGATTTGCAGCTATATCCCAGGGCATATAAATCATAAACTTTGTAGGTAAAAGCCAGGGATAACTATTTTTAAAGCTCTCCAGGCGATTGCAAGTTGTATCAAAGATGTACCCGGTTCCATGGAATCAGAGATGATTCCGAGAGTATGCCCTCCCTCGGTGGAGCTCACAGCCGTCTTGAGATGTGCTATCATAACTCTATATTCCAAGAAAGGAGCCAGGAGAAAACAGCAGGAGTGGTCAGTCTGAAGGTGTCTTTGAACTTAAAAGGCATAAAAAATGAAGAGAAAAAGGAACTGCGCACTATTTTAGTTGTTGTTTTACATACAGAAGAAAGTAATTGCCCATGACTCATATTCTGGTAAAAGTTGGTTCTCCTGAAAGTAACTAGGTCATTGCGATCCAACTACTAGCAGTTCTAAATAGGTCCCAGGTGCCCATTAACCTCCTTGCTTGCTTCTTCTTGAGATGGGTGGGTAACTGTGATGTTCTTTACAGGGCCTGCCAGATGGTGAAAAGAAAAGCTGTTGTCACCTGCCTCAAAGAAGTGTTAAAAGATTCAATTAAACATGGAAGCCCGGAGGAGACACACTGCAATCCAGGCAAGGTGTGTGAGATCAGAACTACCCTTTGCCAGGCCGCAATGCCATCTCATCTGCACTCCATGGTTCCTTTGGTTTCTTACCTTTTTTTTTTTTTTTAATTTTATTTTATTGCTTAAAGTATGTGGACAAAAGGAGCCACATGCTAGCCTGAAAAGCTCAGCGGAAGCCTGCAGGGCAGTCTTGCAAACTCAGAGACCTAAAGGAACCACAAAAGATGGTCTGAAAATTAGATATTTATCTACGAACAGGTTATGGTGGGTGGCCACATCCTGGGCCACTGTTTTCCCTGACAGAAATCACCTTTGATCTTTACTGAGCATTTGTCTTTTTGTCTCTAAGATAACGTGTTTGTGAAATGTCTGGGTGACTTGTAACTTCCCTATTTCTGAAGCCCTTGGGCACAACCAAATGTGCTGGACGCCAGGACAGATACCACAAGTTCCTTCATTATCATGTTAATTGATCCTGCACTCACCTGGGTATGTGTACGTCATTTTGCTTTTTATCCAATCCCAGGGATTTCCCTGCTTTCCTTTATCCCGCCTCCTTAATCTATCACCAATGAATTTCATGTAACCCACTTACGTGTTTTCCTTTTGATGGTAAATTTATAAAAGCACCGTGTAAACTCCCATTCTCCGGAGCATTATCTCAATTCACTGAGGTTCTGCTTCCCGGCATATGTTGACAGTTTGGCTCAAATAAACTCACAAAATTCTCTACAGGTTTCACTGGGTTTTTTCGTTAATAAGTATTACAAAGAGTGTTAAATAAGTCTCCATTTTTTCCCCTTCACCTTCCCCCTCCTCTGCTTTCTTTTGTTTAAAGTGCCTTGATTAAGTGAATTCTCCCATTTGCAGTCACACCAAGAACAAAGAAGCCTGATAAAACTAGTTTGCCTGATGTTGTGGGTTGAGTAGTGTTCCCCTGAGCGATATGTTGAATTCCTAACCCCCAGAACCTATGAATGCAACCTTATATTTGAAACTAGGGTCTTACCCAGCCAGTTCAATGATTGAGCATTGACCTATGAACCAGGAGGTCACGGTTTGATTCCCTGTCAGGGCACATGGCCCGGCTGCAGATTCAATCCCCAGTTTGGGGCATGCAGGAGACAGCTGATCAATGATTCTCCCTTATTATTGATGTTTCTATCTCTCTCTCCCTTTCCCTTCCTCTCTGAGATCGATTAAAAATATATTTTAAAACAAGAAACTAGGGTCTTTGCCGATGTAATCAAGGAAGGGGTCTAAATCTAATGACAGGAGTCCCTATAATGCAAGAAAGATGCAAAGTCAGGTGACAACAAAGGCAGAGAGTGAGGTGATGCAGCTACAAGCCAAGGAAAGCCCAGAAGCTTGGAAGAGGCCAGGAAGGATTCTCCCTTAGAACCTTCAGCAGAACATGGAGCATAATCAATTTCTGTTGTTTTAAGCCATATAATTTGTGGTAATTTGTTACTGCAGCTCTTGGCAACTAATAAAACTGGTAACCTATCACTTAGGGCCACTGGCTCTGACAGGGAGTAGCAGAACAGACAGGGCATGCCCACTGGGGACTGAGCTGACAGAGCTGACTCTCAGTGGCCAAGGTCTCAGGCATCAGAAGCTTCCTAACTACCTCTCAAGCTGTTCGCTACTTTATGTTGCTCACTATGGCGGTGATAGAATTTGTTGAAATAAATTGGATTTAAAAAGACCTAAGTGAAGATGTCTATCTGTGTTGGATCCCTCAGGCCAAATGGGCACCAATACCAGGACCCTCCTTGACATTCACAGTAAAGAAAGAGATTGATCTTAGGTTCGTTTAGCTTCTTGAAAGCAAACTGTACTTAGCTTTGTGGACAAAAAAGGGCCACATGCTCACCCAACTCAGGAAGGCCTGTGTGGTGGCCTTGCAAACTCAAGAGACCTAAAGTAACCACAGAGGATGGTCTGAAATTGAAAACCTGTGATTAAAAAGCAGTTTATAGTGGGTAGTCATGACTTAGGCCAGTATCTTCCCTGACAAAGATCAACTTTGATCTTTACTGAGCTTATTGTCTTTTATTTTTATTTTTTTTAGTTTCAATAAATACAAGGAATATACCTGTACATTTATTTACATTGTTCTGAACTCACATCGGCACGAAATACATACTTGCGGTACTGTATGGTAATATATATGCACACGACCCCCGCCCCCTCGCCCCACTCATCAGCAGCGTTAAATACTGAATATTCATTATTTATTGTTTTTTTAAAATTTTACTTTATTGTTTAAAGTATTACAAATAGTAGTACATATGTCTTCTTTTTTTCCCCATTGACCTTCCCCCCAGCCTCCCTACCCCCCAGCACATGCCCTTACCCCACCCTCCCAGTGTCGTGTGTCCATTGGTTATACTTATATGCATGCATACAAGTTCTTACCTCCCCTCCCCCCACGAACACTCCTCAGGCTTCCCACTGTAATTTGACAGTCTGTTCAATGCTTCTCTGCCTCTGTATCTATCTTTTTGTTCATCAGGTTATAATGTTCTTTATTATCCATAAATGAGTGAGATCATGTGGTATTTTTCTTTCACTGTCTGGCTTATTTCATTTAGCATAATGCTCTCCAGTTCCATCCATGCTGCTGTAAATGGTAAGAATTCCTTCTTTTTTACAGCAGCATAGTATTCCATTGTGTAGATGTACCACAGTTTTCTAATCCACTCATCGGCTGATGGGGATTTAGG